>NW_010584828.1:201640-246809 GCF_000705375.1 Tinamus guttatus | reverse complement strand
CGGCGAGGAGGGGCGGCTGCGTGCTCGGAGCCGCCAGCAGGCTCCGGAGCGCGGATCGTGCCCGCCTCTAATTCTTGATATGTTTTCTTTTTTTCTCCCAATCCGCCTGCCAAGGGCAGCGACAGTGCCGCTGTAGCAGCGGTGCCGGGGGCTCGCGCCCCCTGCCCGCGGCAGTGCCCTTGGTGGCATTTGGCGGTGACAGCAGGGATGCTGGGGGCTGCCCGAGGGCGTGGGCAGCCGTGGCTTGGAGCCGGGAGCGGTATCTGCGCCCAAGGAGGGCTCGGACCTCGCCTCGTGTTCACTCTCCAGTCCTGGCTCTGTCACGGTTTCCTCACCTGGCCACTACTTACAGAGGAGCAAGAAGGATGAGCCGGAACATGAGCTGTCTTTAGCAAGGAGGCTCTTTTCTCTGTATGTTTTGCCGTGACTCCTTCTCATAACTTGGCCTACAAGTTAACCCAATTCAACCATTTTAGTCTCTCTCTTTGTTTTCACCCCACTCAAATGTTGTCTGGTAAGTACTAGCCTTGAAATTGTCAATACTTGGTGATTTATCTAAAGCTGTAACAGTTGTGGTCTATTTGGGTAATAGGTAGTCAGGTGCACCTTCTAAACTGCTCTCTGATGAGAGTAATGGTTTTGAATGCTCAGCCTCCTCAGGTTCTCCTCTTAAGTGGTTTTAATCACTACGCTAGAGGTGAGCCTATGTCAGTTTGCTAGGATCCGTTTCATTGTTTACTTAAGAAGAGCTTAATGGGGTTCTTATAGCACACAGAAATAAGGAAATGGATTAAACAAAACACTGCCCATAGTACAGAAGCAACAAACTGGAAAGATGCAGAACTGATCGGTTGTCGTCTCATTACTCAGAGGAAAGAAAAGTGCTGTGAGTTTGGGCTTTGGCTGAAGACGACAAACCTCTGGTGCTCTTCGGTTATGGTCATAGACGGGCCTTGCATCCCAAATATCAAAAGAAACTTTTCTTATGGCCGAGTTTCACAATAGTCCGCTAATCATTTTAAATCTTTCCCTGCTATTACTCAGGAGCCAAGTGAAGATCTTTGAATGTTACTTGGAAGTGTTATGTTCCCAGGTCTAAGGCTACATGCCAAACTTGTAACTATTTCACTTGAATGAGTTGGTTGATACTTTGAGCTTTTATTTCTTTGGCAGGCTTTATGATGAAGAAGAATACTTCAATATTGCTTTTGTTAGTTTACAAAGCCTTTGTTTTAAAACCTTAAACCTTCAGAGTACCGAATACTATAGAAAGTGTGGAGTTTAACAGCTCTAACTGTGGTACGATTCTTCTATTCATTTCCTAGGAAATTTCTAATCCTACTATGTAATCCTTACTGTGTATCTATCCTATATATCAAAAAACTTATCCTTTAAAACTGAAAGTGGTATAAGGTGAAAACACTAAATATAGCTGCTACAAAATTGTTAAAGAAAATGATAGAAATAAGGAAACCAGGCCTGAAGCATGCCCATCTTCTGTCCTGCTTCTGTATGCAAATGAACTCTGAAATTACACAAGAAAGACTATATTAGTAATACAGTAGTAAATAGTCGCCCAGAAAGAAACATGGAAATCAACAAAAATGGGGGAATTGCTATTTATTTGTACTGTGGTCCATGATCCTCTTTCATGACAGCCCATACCAGGTGCTCTAAACAGGGCTGCATGGCTGAATGTGACCTTTGCTGTGCTTGTTGTTTGTGTTTGTTGCCATTTAAGTTAATGACATGCTCTTTTCTGCCATGCTTATTTATCAAGTTGCCAAGGAATCCTGCGATCTCAGGATAACATTTGTTAATGAAACACATGCAAAAGCAAGCAATATCCTTCTTTAGAAAAAAAGAGAGAAACAGAACAAAAATAACTGGAAACATGAAGCTTAGCAAGACTGGTCTTTGCTTCTAATGAAATAGGGTGAGGTGTCAAACAATACTTCTTGCTTACTGTTTGGAACAGGGGAAGATCCTACTGGGGGAGGAGAAGTGTTGCATTTTAAAGGTGAAAGCAATTCCTGATGAACGTGTGTAAGGTTTTCTCTCCTCTGCACCCCCTGCTCCCTGACATTACTTAAGAAATGAAGCCTAAGGGTTAGTCACCTACAGAAGAATACTAGCCATTGCTCTTCAGGTGAAAATTAAGCCTTTCTGAACGGCCTGTCATGGTTCAGATGTAAATTTCTGACTACCTTAATAAAGAGAAAAAAAAGTTGCATTTTGCGTGTCTTGTCATGTAACAGGTGGGTTGAGCTTCTCCCTCAAACTGCTACTAGTTATTGATGAGCGATGGGATGCTGGTTTAGGGATGTGACTGTGTGATCGAGTGTGTCTGAGCAGAAGGGAATTACAGAAACAGCAGCTCTCTGTGCTGTAGCCCACAGCTGGCCTTAGTGGAGCAGTACAGTAGTAAAATTAAGCTCTTGTGAAAAAGAAGGATCAAGGCATCAGTCCAACTCTGCCGCCATGGGCTGCCTCCGTTGGCTGCGGGGGGAGCACAGACACACATCTCCAGAGGCAGAGAGTGACAGCAGAACAGGCAGCCCCTTCTGTCAGCTACCTCGCAGGTAGATCAGATGGGATGTTAAGCGAAACTGCACCCTAAGGGAGGCAACCTTTTCGAGAATCTGGGATAACCAAATGTTCTGCTGTTCTAAACTGCACTGCTTCCAGGTAGCAGAAACCTGTGTTTCTTAATTTAATGCTGTTTATCTCCATTGGAGGTGCAGTGACTCAAATGCAAGCTTTTCTAACCTGGATGAAATCTTAAAGCTTATACTGGCATGATCACAATTCCTGATATGTGTTAACGTGTTTTCAGAAAGAGTGATGAGAGAAATGAATAGATAATAGCAAAACTAAGTGTAAATTGAAAGTTGGAGTAGCTGAAGGAGAGAGACTTTTTGCTTAATCTTCGTATCAAATTTGCTGTCTGACCATTTCAGTTTCCAGATGTGTCAAATGATGGTAAAACAAACTCCCTTTCCAGTTCTCTAGCTTTCACTAATATTTCCTTCCTCCTTTTGCTATTTCTACTATTTTTAAATTAAAAGGGAATAACACTCTAAAATCTTTGCTCTTTTTTCAGGCCCTTAAGCAGTAAAAAGGGAAGGTGGGAGGAAAATGCAGGCATCGGACTTCATTACTTTTTGTCATCTTGAATTTGTCTTGAAGTACATAAGTGCATAATTACTGATGCTTGAATTATTTTTTTCTTAGGAGAGGTGTGATAACTGTGCTTTTTTTTTTTTTTTGGGCTATCTTGACATTAGAGGTTTGGGATCAGAGCTTGTGTAATTTTCCTTAATTTGTTGTGTGCTCTGGGAGTCAATTAGTTTGTGATATGATTGACCATAGCAGAGAAATGACAGGTCATTACAATGATAGGTTACGTGGTCAGTCTGTATGCACTCTTTTGCAGAGATCAGTGATGCCACCACATTTCTCTAAGGTATTAGAAGTTAGAAAGCTGTACCTCTGTGAACAAAACGACTTTTCAGTTAAGAAACTGTTCTCTAGCGTGGTGTGATTTCTTCAGCTTGAAATAAAAGTTGATTCCTGTTTTCCTGTCATTATGTTACAGTTGAGATTGTGGACAAAAGTGAGCTGTTTCTAGAATGTCATGTTCTTCCTCACATTTTTATAGCTCGTGGATTTTTAAGTATTTCCGAGGGGTTTTTCTCTAAGCCTTCTACAGACCTGACAGGATGCAAGGGAACTCAAGACTGGAAATAGTGTGATATCTAATCTGCATTTGAAGCAGTGGTGCCAGCTGCTGCTGTGTGGCTTCTCATGTAAAAGCCTGCCTCTGTGTGCATATGCATACTATACACAGAAGTTGTTGTATGGAGATTGTGAAATTGAGAGCAATTTTTTTCTTTCCAAGTAATCACATACTTACATTAAAAAGCCAACTGCTTAATAGTAGTAGATGTCAAATGTAAAGATTTTCTTCAGTAATGGAGAACTGTGCTTAGAATGATTTCAGATACTGATTTTGTTGGAGCTTTCTGCAGACAGCAGAATTTAGGAATTGCATCATTGAGAATGGTGCCTGGTATCTGTGGAGGGAGCTGGCAATGAAGACTTTTGTAAATTGGCTTAGAAGTGGCAATGGGCTGTATTAAACATCAATGTTTCCAGTAGAAGGAATACTCAAAATAAGAGCAATCTGTGGAAGTGCCAAACTCTGTTTGGAAAAAAAGTGCCAAGAGTCTGTTTACTTACAAAGCTGGATTCCTCACTGGGGTGAGGTGGTGAGAATCAAACTTCTTTGGAAAAAGGAGTAATAGCAAGTCATTGCAGATTTTCCTCCACATTTGGAGGGGGTGAGAACTATTGAAGAAGGATGTATAAATATTTGTATTAATCAAATATACGATAGTATGTTGGATAGATGAACAGAGGTTCAGCAAGAGCCCAAGCAGGCAGGCACTGCTATTTGACATTATCCATCAAAAACTTTTTTTGGTTTTTGAATGCCTTGCTGTCAGACCTTGAGATCTTACCTCTTGTTTTCCTGGATCACTTCACTCCTAAACAGGGTCTTTAATTCTCATTTCTGGTCACTGCGGAAAGCAAGTATGCATCTGTGAAGAGATTACAGGGAAAAACATGTTGAAATATAAGTCAGTAAATAGTTAATTCACAGTTCAGGTAGGTCCATAATCAGCCTTACTGCAGATAATGAGGTTCACCTCCTGTGGATTTTGTCTCCTGCATCACAGCTGTCTCCTGTAGTTCAATAGCTTATGTGAAATGCAGCTATAATTGGAAGTGTTTGGAATTTTATGTTCTTTGCTCGTGTTTCAGCACTTAACATGTTGTATTCAAAGTGAGCGTACACTGTTGATGAATTTGTTTTTTTTTTCAATGTTGTTATCTTTAGTGTGAGTTTTTTATAGCAGCTGTAACTTTATTTCCTCTCTAACACTTTTTAAATTTTTTTTGTTTGAAAGTAAATTTAGGCATTTTGAAAGCATGTATAGTTCTCTGTAATTTGTTTCTGTAATTTGTTCCTTTGCTTTTGACAAAAGTACAGTCTGTAGGATCCAGATCTGTTGTCTATGCTATATGAGCTGTATGCAGCATTTGACTGGCAAGCATCTCCCTAGAGATCTATATTCCCTCCCCCTTGAACAGATGAATTGCAGATATCCTTATGCAATAGCATATTAATTGCAGTTAAAATAAGTAGGTCCAGTTAAAATTACATGAGTCTACTGTGTTTGACTCTTTCATCTCAGTTTTGCTCTTTGGCTGCAGGTGGCAATAAAAATCATTGACAAATCTCAGCTGGATGCTGTGAATCTGGAGAAGATCTATCGAGAAGTGCAGATAATGAAAATGCTCGATCACCCGCACATTATAAAGCTATACCAGGTAATGTTCAGCAGTGTTCTTCTCCCTCTTTATTTCAGTATAAAAAGCTTACCCCATATCAGTGACTTCTTACAGATAGCCAGTTCATGACAAACTGTCAGCTTTTCTGGGATTCAGTTTGGTTGATACACATTTAATACTTTTGCGTGCACCTAAAGAGTGGTCATGTTGTTCCAAGGTATCAGCTGTGATTCTTGTAAATGCCAGTAGAACACCAGAAAGTTTTTGGCACTTGAGTGGTCAATAGTTGACAGTTTTGTACAGAAGATAGCCCTTTCTTTGTATAAAACTGCTTGTAATACAGCAACATAAGATACTAACTCACTGCCCTGCCTCCCTTCCCTCCCTTATATTTATGCACACTGAAGTCCTTGTCATAATACTGCTGTGAAGTTTCTGGTCTATCAAAATTGCTTGTGTTCCTAGAGATTTCTGAATAGTATTTTTTTTCTGTTGACTTTTTCCTTGATGTGCAGGCTTTGCTGAGACTCAGACAATTGCATGATTTTACAGTTGGATGGGAAATTCTCTTGCTCATCTTCATGTGTCTTTACCCTTTAATGGGCCTTGACACAGAAAGGTGAGAAGAGTTCAGTTGCAGCAGTCTACATTTGTTCTTTAGTGAAAGGTCGCCTTGAAACTAGGGCTGGAGATGCTATGGTATGTCTGAAAGGACAGCATAGTATTGTAGGTCAAGTCTTTTGAAAGCTGTGGGTGTGCCATCATAGCTTATCTGTGATTTGTCAGATTTTGGTAATTCTGCTGTTGGCTCTAAGAGTTTTCTTACCAGAGGGGAGATGTGAAATCGTCTATTTGTGTAGATTCATCTGTCTTTTGTTCTTTGCCCAGATAAACTAATATACAAGTTTTCCATCGACAGGTGATGGAGACCAAAAGCATGTTGTACCTTGTGACAGAATTTGCCAAAAATGGAGAAATTTTCGGTAAGCAAGAGAAGATTCTGACGTTCAACAATTTAACCTTAACTTCTGAAGTTTGCCATTTGCTGTTATTTTGGCCAACGATGCCTCTTACTGGAATGTCATTTCTCTTATCTGTTAAGATGATGATGTGAAACCTGGCACTGTTTCTCATTCTAGGAAGAAAAAAAAATCTTCTTGTATATGCAGGTATAAAAAAGGTTAAATCTGTACATTTAGCAGAACGCATAAGCTAATCGGTGCAAACTGGGATTTCCTTTGATGACAGTTACCAGGTTTTTGTCATTGCCTGTACAGTTTAAAAAAAAAAATCATATGTTTAAATAGAATGTTCTTTATTTCAGCTTATGCCTACTGCCTCCTGTCCTTTCACTGCCTACTGCTAAGAAGAGATTTTGTCACAGTCATCCTGACATTTGCCTGTCAGGAGTTTATAGGCATTAAGCTACTCTTGAGCCTTTACTTTTCCAGGCTGAACAGTCCCTTTTCTCTCAGCCTCTCCCATCTCATCATTTTGTGGCCCCTTATGAAACTTGTTCCGAAATGTATATTCCTCTTTTTAGAGCAGACCCTTAACATGCTAAGTGCAAAAAAAAAAAAAAAAAATGTATACAGGGATAAAAGCTTGGACAATTGGCCAAGTGGCAGTGTGCCTGCTATTTCTATAGTTGAAGTAAATATATTTTACAACACGTCAGAGTGTCTTTCTTGTCTGGAAAACCATACATAACACTGAAAAGCAGGTGAGAAGCTATTTTTGAGCAAAAAGATGTCTTTTTCCTGCTAGGGTTGCAGCTGAAGTGGCTTCCAGAGCTATAAACACGAATCACAGTTTAGATTCCTTAACTTGTTTGTTGCATTGCTAACAAAAGATGAATTAACAGCTTAAAGGGTTGGCTTGCATTTAGTGCAGTTTAGTTTTTCTTTGACCTCTGACTTCACCTTGATATCATGTGATTTGTCATTCAGTTTGTGACTGGATGGTATTTAGTATGCAAATATTATGATCTCCTCTTGCTAACAGACTTTTGTTTGTTCATATTCTTTGCCTAGTTAAGTGCGCAGAAAATGCATTAAGATGTGGATAGGTTGGAAACTCGGAGGAAAGTTTTGAGATCTGCATCTTCTGGAGACACGGAGATCTAATATGCTTTGCTTGAAAATATTTTTGGGGAGCTGTTGAAATTAAGTATAGTACCTACTACTGACTGAAATCTCCAGTCTTGCCATATCAGAGGGCTCAGGAACAGGCATCTCTTGCCTTGCAGGACCTGTTTGGGGGGTAATAGAATAGTAGCAGTTGCTAAAATCCTTTCAACTCAGCACAAACAAAACCTTTAAGTCATCTTGGCTATGGAATATACGCCTGCCTTTCCTAAATAATCTTGCTTACAAAACATCTTTTATCTAAACCTGTTTTGCTAAGCATATTAAGAAGGTGATCTGTTCATGCTTACAATTGTTTATTTAGACTATGTGCATAACATAATTCAGATTTCACTTTACTAATCAATATACCGCTGCCCTGAGTGCTTAGCAGAAGCAGAGCCTAATGACCCAAGTGACAGCTGCACATTTTGATGCTGAAGAACACAATGTCAGGGAAGCAGTCAGTCTGAAGTGATCTGGAAGAAATCTTAGATTTCCCTAGATCTTCACTTTTCTTAGAAATGTTCATATTTCTTCAGTTATCTAATATGGCAAGATTTTTTTCTTAACATTTACAATACCAAGAGCCCTATGCTTTCCTCATCGCACTGACACACTTAAGCTGTTTTAAGAGTTTGAGGTACCAAGTTGGCAGATGGGGTCTTTACAGAGGGATGATGGGGAACTGAGCAAAAATTCAGCCTGTTTTACTTTGGGATGTGAGTAAAGGAATTAGTGATCCAACAAGTAAGGGGTGGGAAGTCAGAACCTGCCAAACTTCCCATATGTTTTGTTTATCTTTTAGCAGCTGTATTGATCTTCCAAATGTTGCAGATAGGCTCCCGCTAAAGCATGTAGAGCGTGTTAGTGTATTAAAACAGCTTAAACACAGCTCCCATTTCTCACATATTACAATCAAAAATGCTTTGAAATGTTGAATTACCTGCTGCAGCTTCATTGCTGATATATTTTGTCATATGGCTCAGGTGCCATTACTGTATTTTTAAACCAATGATAACTTAGTTTTAAGTTCTTGTTGTGAAGAAGAAAATTCTCAATCTGAAAGGCTTCTGTTTTGACAAAATAAATTTAAAAAGCTGAACTTCTCATGAAGAACAGAAGTGGTACAGAGAACTGCTGACAGTGCAGTGAAACTGCCAGAACAAATGGTAGGCAAAGACGTGTTTCCCCCCCCCCTCTTTTTTTTAAATACTAAATATGATGTTCTCTGTTGTATTAATACAAATCGAAGAAACCGAAGAAACTCCCTTTTTGGCTTTGAGCACAACTTTCCTGTGGCTTTCTGGATCCGCTGGGAAACTCCTGGTCTCCTCGTGCCATTTTTAGTAGCACTTTCTCAAGTAGACTTTCTTGTTTATACTAGTTGGTTTTCTGCCGCGTTATGCGAGATGAGAATGCCTCTTTTTGAAATAGGCTTTACCAAAGTTATATGCAAGTTTTATTTAGTGTAATTCCTCGCTGGCTTTTTTAAAAAAATCCTTCATTTGCTCCACATCCTGTTTAAATGACTGTTGTTTAAACGGGGCTTCTAGAAGCAAAAAGATCCTTGTATAAGAAAACATTAGATGTAATGGATTGAAAAATAGCAATTGAGTGGCATAGATAAACCTGATTTTTGAAGCCTCCTTTTTTTCTTTTTCTCTCTCCTCCTTTCAAGTATTTCAGTAAGTCAGTAACATTTTTAGGAGTGTTTTGTGGACTTGTGAAAACTGAGTCTCATCTTCTGAAATATATTGTACACCAATAGGAAACTATACTTGGTAGCTGTTCTCAACTGCATTTTCAGTTATATTGCGCAAAACCTTTTAACTTCCCTGTGGGTACTTCCCTCAGATCTGTTATATAATTTCAGGGTATTTACAGAGTCCTGTAAGCATTTGCAGCAGGCTTGTAATCTAGAGTTCATGCAGAAATCTTGTACTTTCTGTGGAATTGGTGGGAATGTCCTACCAATTAGATGAATAATTTCCCATACATGTTATCGACTGGGTAATTCCTGCCAAATAAGCAATAGCTTTCTAACAGCCTTTTTGTTCTTCTTACATCAGCACCAAGCAACAGTTCTTCCAGATCTTCAACACTGTTTCACTGCATTTTTTTTTTTCTAGCTTACATTGGTATTTTATGTATTTGTGATATGCTACAGTCAGAGGCCCTGCAGAGACACGAGTTCGGGGTAATTCTCCTAAACTGCGTTAATTGCCCACAGCTTTACAGGTAACTGAAAGCTTTGTTTGGCCCCAGTTGTCTTATGCTCCCAATGGCTCTTTGCAAGCTGGGTTACTCTTAGTCCATGTAGCATCAGCAACTAGCAGCTGCACTGCTGCTGATGGCTTGTGAATTAAATTTCCCTTTTCCCCTATCCCTCCTCACAGATGCTGGTCTTCTGAAATATTGCCAGTGTAGAGTGGTTGGCAAGGTATGTTCTCCCTGTCTAGTAAAAAGTTTTACAAGACCTGCAGGATAGAAAAGGTTTCTTTGCTCTCGAGTTCCTCTTTGGTCATTATGCAGAAATTAGTCAAATGCCTGTAGACTGCCTATTATTCTTAGTATTTTGGAGGTTCATATTTGTCAAGCAGCTGATAGGGCTGTATCCTGTCGCCTCGTGACAGGTACAGTGTACCATTGCCTGCCATGGAAATAATGCATGGGGTCCCAAGGTAATCGAACAGCACTATAATGATTTTAAGAAACAACGTACCAGCCTATTTCGGGATTAGTAGATTATGAAAAATTTTATTTAATTTTGTCTCTTCTGATTTCTCCCAGTAGAATTCAACAGCCTGCAGTCAGGGTTTTGCAGGAGCTGACTGGGTCATTGATTTTCATACATGTGCATTTTATTATAGATCACTGTTACTACCTTGCTGAAATTTATGCACCCTGTATCCTATTGCTTGGTGTGAGCAGGGAGCAACATGTACATTTTATTCATGCAATTAGCACAGGTAGAGATCCGCTCTGTGTAATAAGCGAGTATCTGATAACATCATGTTGGATATATATGTAAAGTGGAATTGGAAAGTCTTTCAGTGCTGAATCACAGCGTAAATGTTTTTGCTCTGTACTTTAAATGGGGCTGGAAAATACTGGTGAATTAAAAAATATTGTATGTATAGGTATGGACGAAAGGAATTAATGATGAAATGGAGCCTACAGAGGCAAAATCACTTTCCAGATTAAGCTGATATTCCTGCCCTTCTCTTGCCACTGTTTAGCAGAAAGTTGAGACAAACAGCAAGTATTAAAATGATCACTGTGAAAAGCAACTCATTTTCTTTGGCTGCAGTGAAGCAAGCTTATTTCAGCTAATTACTTCCTGCTTCACTCTACTTGGATTTCATACTTGTTCCCAGGAAACAGCATTACTGATAAAGACCTTGTCTGTTAGAGGATTGGATGAAGGAATTGATGGACAAGAGTGGAAGTGCTTTGTGTCCTGTCCACAGTGTCCATGTAAAGCAGCCTCATTCTGCATAGTCCTGTAAAGGTCCTGTAAAGGTTGGGTAGAAGATTCATGGGTATGTTTCATCACCTCTCCGAATAGTTTACCTGCCACCATATCTGTCAAGTATTAAGGCAATCAACAGTACAGTAAGATGTATGTTGCTTGACTTTTATTTTCAAGAGTTCTGAGAAAGCAGTTGTACTGAGTTGTTCTGCAGGGCCTTTGAGTCAATAGTGGCAGTGCTGCGTTGTCGTAGATAGAATCATTCCAGAATACCACCTCATTTTATTAGAGGGAAATTATTTTTATCACTCTGCTAGTCATTTGGCTGAAAATCATCTTGCAATTTTAAACTCTTATCGTTCTTCGAGTAACATCGTCTCTTGCTCATTGTTTCTTTTTAAGTTCACTGCTAAAGACTGGCCATGTCTTTAACAACTGGCTGGGGTTGCAGCCAGTGCCTGCCATCGGTGGGTGTGTGTATGCGCTGCCCTCGCCTGCGGATCCCTGGGTAGCGTATCTGTGTGTGTTTGCCGTACTTTGGCTATTAACTGCAGTCTCTGTAGGAGGTAGAAGGCAATTCCAAAAGTGTCCTAACTGTTACTTTCTTGATTTTCTGCCTTATAAGAGAAGGAAAAACTAGAATTGGCTATAGAAGCTCCTGTTTGTCAGGAGAGGTAAGGTGAAATCTCACAGCTTCACTTGTTTCTGTTCCTGAGGATAAATAGTTTTCTGTTTTCCAGAGCTCTCAGTTGTTTCAGGCCTAGCATTACTTTTACAACATAATCAAATATGAAAGCCAAATATTCTTCCTGCTTGTGCTGTGATGAAGACAAGAGACCGGACTGGATGCCTCCTTATTGGCTTTACTTCCAGAGAATCGATACTTCCACTTTTGGCTTTTTCAATATGCTGCGTGTGCTGAGGTTTCAGAGAAAGAATTGTGGCATGATGCTCACATGAATTGTTAAGAGGCTAAGACTTGAAATATTTCATGATGGTCAAGCCAGTTATTCCAGGCATTCCACAGGAGTTGTATTGTATGAAAAGATGTATTGAACAGTCATACAACCCTAAACGAGCTAAGAGGGCTGAGTTCAGTAAGGCAGCAGCCTTTTTTGCTCTTTTTTTCTACCTTTTTGGAAGGGAGCTTGGGAGAATAATGGGGTGGGAAACTGGACTGGCTGAAATCCTTACTGAGTTTGCTAGTGCTAAATATTCGGGAGAAATTACTTAATTTCAGGGTTACTGCTTGTTGGCTAATCCATTGAAACCTGCTTTGTTTGAACAGATTACCTTGCCAGCCATGGCCGTCTAAGTGAGACTGAGGCCAGGCGCAAGTTCTGGCAGATCCTCTCAGCAGTGGAGTACTGCCATGGCCGGAAGATTGTGCACCGGGACCTGAAAGCTGAAAATCTTCTGCTTGACAACCATATGAACATCAAAATAGCAGGTACACAGAATGCTGTTTTTTATAAAAGCAGGTGAACTAATTGAGTTGCTGTTGCCCAAGAAACCCTCCTGCACTTAGAGTGTAGAAAATCAGAGAGGCAATATATTTATTTATTTTCATTATGGATATCACAGTGAAGGCAACTACAATAATTCTAGATTAGCAATTATGTTTTTGGGAAAAAGGAAGTAATTTCTGGAGTCAACGTCATTTTTTTGTGGATGTCATAACATGTCTGTAATGCTGCCAGATGTTCAGGTTAAAACAGTTAATCAAATAACTTCTTTCAGCATTAGGAAAACTCAAAATGGAAGCTTTTTTTGTATGCATGATTTCATTTTAATTATCAATTTAGACACAGATGATGCTAGCAATGGAAATAATTTTGTCAGTTGTCAACTAACTACAATTCCATGAACCCTTCTGTGCTGACTTTAGTCCTCAGACACTTGAAAAGGGAAAGCTAGATAACATCTTGATTTGGAGGATATTGAACTTCGATGATCAATAATATGTGAGTAGAAAAGGAAGACTAAATGCTGGGTGAAGCTGGTTTGCATAGGAGTTAGTTTTGTAGTTCTAAGAAGGAATGACAATAAACAGACTTTCAGTTGACTAGAGAAGGTGTACAGCTAAACTCTTCCGAGCTGCAGATGTCATTTTACCTTTGAATATGCTGTGCAGAGTAGCAGAAATGGATACACTGAAAATGTGTCTTGATCTCTAATGTCCTAAGGATAAGACTGCAGACAAACATTAAATCTGCCTGCAGAGAGGTTTCTTCTTCACTTTCTTTACAAAAGACCAAGATAGTATCCTTGAAAGGTTTAAAGGAAACAGCAAAGGCAGGGGATTTTTTTATACAAGAAATTTCAGACCTGCCTCAGCTAGAAAAAAATGAAAATGAGAAACTCAGGAAAAGGATGTTTGATCTGTTAGGTTATTTTACACCTGATGAACTAATTAGCATCTGGGTGAGTGGCCACTCCTACTATTTTGGGGGATTCCTTTCACCCTCTGGGAAACTTTCTATACCCTTACAAGTCATCTTTTTCAGGAAGGGATTTCTATGCAACCTTTTAAAACAAGCACTTTGCTTCTCAGATGCAAACTGTTGTTTGAGCAATCATTTTATCCTCATTTAAACTTGGAGAAAAGGAACCCACAGTCACTGCTATCAAAAGAGGTTGAACTGGGTTCCAAAGATAAATGGGATTTTACTGGTGGGCTAAGAAGCATTTTTTTTTTTAACAGCCTATGTATTAATAGGGTAGCTTTCCCAGCTCCTGGTTTTGTTTGTTGCTTTTGTACTGACCTCTGTTTTGTTTGTACATTTAAAGCATTCCTTTCTTCATTCCTTGACCACCACCTTCCCACCCCTAGCATGTTTTTCTCATGGTTTAAGAACTTAGAGAAGTCAAGTAAGGGATAAACAAATTTAAGAAAAAGGGGAAAAAGCTTACTGTTACCTTTTAACTTTCTCTGTTGTATAAAGGTGGGCTTTTATATTAATGTTAAACTGTAATAGTTTTGAAAGCTACTATCAGATGAAGCAAAAGAATTTTGTAACTGTTTTACCAGGAAGTTGCAGTTCTTGTATGAGTGCGCACTCAGGGCTGTAGAGTTCTGACTTTTGGTACCCAGAGAAAGTTAAAGAAATAGTTTAAGATGGAGAGATGGAGGTGATATCTGTACTTTATAAGAGAATGTCTCGAATGTAGTAACTGATGATGTTCGGATTGGATGTGTGATGTTCAGTCTCAAAATTCTGAAAACTAATAGTGCAATTCACATTGTTTGCTCAGAGCTATGAATTTGACAATGAAAAGTTTCTTCCAATTTGTTCGCCTTTGATCGAGCACATTTCTCCACAGACATTTGTAGGGTGCTCTTACTCTTTTTACTCTTCTAAATTTGAAATTGCCTTTACATAACACAGTTGTTTGCAATCCTAGAGATAGGATTGTATTCCGTATGACCATGTGTGACATTGGTAAATGGCAAGCCTAAGGAGCACAAGCCACGTGTGGACCCCGTTTAATATCAGCAATTGAACTAAATGGAAGGGTTTTTTGGTCTCGGCTTTCCTGTCCTTCTGATCTGCAGTTTGTCTCCCCACTTACAGCACCACTTTCCATCTGTTTTCTTTTTTTTCCTTCCCTATCAGTGTTTGGCACTGTACATCATCACATTAAGCCAAGGATAGTTTTTCACAGCTCTCCCCCACAGTGGCCTTGGCTGCCTTGAACCAGGGCAGTGTTCAGAGGTGTCCCTTTCATGACTGTCCTTAGCACTGTGGGGAAGCAAGTTCCCTGCCTTCCTGAACATTGCAGCGCAAGTACAGCACAGGGTCACAAAAATACTACTTCAAAGGCATCCCAGGAGACCTGTTAACAGAACAAAGGTTAGAGACGTGAACTGTTCTGTCATAGGGAATTGCAATGCGTAGGTTCTCCAGGGACTGAAAAATAAATAAAGGCATTGATGAATGGTTAACTTAGTAGATGCCATGATCTACTGCTCTCTCTTCCTTTTAGCTGCTCCTTCCTTCTACCTCTATATTACAGAATGTTAATTAATATCAGTCTGTGTGTAAATGCTTGTACTAACTAGCAGAGATTCACGTGGTCTGATTCTTGTGTGTTGCTTTGTCAAACTTTGTTAGATCGCCAGCAATTCCTGTGTCCAACTTTGGTGAGAAAATAGCTGCAGGAAAGTTGTGATGGACAGAAACTTCTGTAGCGATTTGTCCCGTCAGTTGTTTCATTTTTCTCTGCAAGAGAGATAGCTGATGAATTCCACAAGATGGTTTATCTGCAATTTTGGAGTTAGCTGCTGTTGCACAGTTCTCGGAGCAGTTTCCTGCAGTGGTTCATATGCTGCACAGTTCATTTATCAAACTGCAGAAGAACAAAGGGGAGCCAGGATCCCAACTCTGATAGTTAGAATCAATCCAGCAGTTCTAAAGCAGTACAGTAATTGATTAATTATGTTGATAGAGAGTTCTGCAGTGTCAGTGTTTCCCATGGGCCCTGTGCACTGTGCTTGGGGCTGTCCCTTGTTGATCATTCCGGGCAGCTAGGAAATAAATCCCAGTAGATATTTATGCTCACTCCAAACAAAAGGAGACACAAAAGCCTCAAACTTAAACTTGGCCGTAAGTAACTTGAAAGAGATATTACTCGGATAAAATATCCACTGAGGAGATTGCAGCTCAATACTACTATACCATGGGGTCTCCATCCCCAAAGTTTGATACTGATTTTTTTTTTTCCTAAAAAACTAATGAGATAATGCTCCTTTATTCTTCCCAAAGCAGTTGCCTGTAAACAGTGAAATGTTCTGTGCTTTGCACTTTGCTGGTTTTCAAAAAGATCTTAAGGGCTGCATTTCAGTTACTGCAAGCTTCCCACCCCACAAAACTGCCAGATTGAGATGTTTTATAGATGTCTGCAGGAATCATGCCATCTTGATTGTAAACCTATTGTATCTCAACCAGATCAGGTAGAAGAGACTGTTATTTTGAAGTAGGTTGCCGCGCTGCCTTGCCTTGCTGCTGGACAGTAAAATATGCATTGACGTCAGAACTGGCTGCTCAGTATTCAGTTCATGCAGTGGGTCAGGTTTGTCTCTACTACACTCATACCTTTCCTTTATCGGTACCTCTCTCCTCGTGATTACCTCCTTCACTCCTACAACTGTTACAACAAAAGATCCACATGCCTCTATGAAGCTGGGCAGGTTGAATTCTGTGTAATTGTAGCAAAGTGGGTTAATTGTAACTGAAGCTAGTGGTCATTCTAGAGCATTTTTAGGGGTACAAATTAGAGACCACCTCGTATTGCTAGATACATAGAAGTTGGAATTGCAAACAGGTTTGAAATCTTACTCTATTTCTATTTTTAACTGAAAAAAAACAGATTCCATTCAAATGGTGTATATGCAAGAAAAATCTATCTTCTAAATTCAAGATTATTCTAAAGGAGGTAATGATATTGAGAAACAAAATGCCACAAATGTTGAGAGCCAATATTTGCAGATTGCACAAACAGAGTTTATTCAGCCGAACACAATGCTGTAAATGATCATATTTTTTTAAAGTGCAGATTCAGGCAAATGTTAAAGAGATAAGGATCCCTCCATTATGTAATTTCAGTCCTCTGGTAACGAGTCCAATTGCAGTCCTTTTAGAATTCTGTGGCTGGCATATGTTTTGTGGAAGGCTGGCATGTTTTTCCCAGGAGTGAAAATTCTTAGCTCTGTTCTGAGGTTCAAAGCGATCATCTTTGACCTTAACTGATTATGGTAGATCAGTAATTGCAAAGCAGAAGCAAGGTGGGGCAAGAGAGGGGCGACTAGTGGTTGTTTTGCACTTAGTGGAGTCCTGGCTATTCTACACATCAGAAAGTGCAGTCGAGCTGATGGTGCGGAACCTAAAAGCTGAAGAAGCCAAGTGGACTGTGCACCCAGTATACTATCTCAATCTTGAATATTTTCTTTGAAATGCTTTTTAGGTGGCCTTATTACAACTCATAATATATGATTTGTTAAAAATTATTTAATATAATTGGAAGAAACAAGTGTGGAAAGTATGATGGAAGCAAAGAGAGACAACTGTAATAATACATGTAGCCTAAGAAGTGATGTTGAACTTCCTGCACAGGTAATAATTTTGTCCGATAATAGTATATAATTGGATTTCTAAAAATAAGAGCTGTTCACTGAGATATGCATCATTAGGTCTTATGTTACATGGAAATCTCTAATATGACTTAATAGGTATCTCGCTTTACCTTCACTTGTTACTGTCAAGGCATTCTTTTCAGCATATACTTAAAACTGAAGAGATACAGGTGTGTCTTTCCCTGGAAAAAGGGAAAAAAATGATGCTGTAGTACCACAGATCAAGGGCACAACAGGTGGTCAGTTTAGGGCATGTAGCTCTAGCCCAAACACACAGACTCTTGAGAAATGTCCTGCGGGGCCAAGCTACTGCCCTGTGCCAGGCAGTGACAAGGGGGGATGCTCTTCGGCGGGGACAGATGAAGCTGGCCGCTTTCTTCAGGTCCGTTCCTCTTATTGCCAAGCCCCAGCAACCACAAAGCTGCTTGTAGAGAGTATATTGTTGCCTGTTCCTTTTGGTAGCAGTTTCTAGACCTTTCATTCATGACTCTGTCTAAAAAAATTTAATCCTCCATGCTTTTATTAAACCTTCGGATGAAGGCCTAAGACCTCCTGGCCCTTTATAAATAAAACTATTGCATATATGACATTAATCACGTAAAGATAATAGTGAAAAAGAAAATTCTGATTGTAGTATAAAACTGCAGCTTTTCTTGTACTGATCAGTCATACTGACTCTCTCCTGGATCTTGCACTCTTTTCTTTTTTCTTTCTGAGGTGGCTCCTCATACTCATATTCACTAAATTAATACTTTTAAATCCAGTCTGGATTCACAAAGCTTCTCTTTGGAACTGAAATCTTGGGTATTTCCAAGCAAGTCATGCAAATACAAGTATCTGTGCATTTATTTGCAAATCTGATATGGAGACCTACGAGGGTGGCACCTGAGTAGGAGCTGCAGTTCCAAGTTCAAGACTGATATTTATCTGCAGTTCTTAGAAGATGCTGAAAACTTAACAAAAACAAGATAAGTGAAGGGAGAGATCAGACTTAATGACACCTGCACAGATGGCAAAATGCTTCTGAGAGAAGTAATTGCCTCATGTTTCCTGAAGCACTGTCAGGGTTGCCAAGCCAGTGATGTGTCAAGAAAACCTCCTTCCAAGTGAATAAAAAAAATCCACGACAAAAGTCTAGCTGTGATAGGAGCAAGGTAGGTGACAGAGAGTGATGGCGGGATTTTTCTGCAGAGGAAAACCCTCTGTTATTCCAGCTGAACTTGTAATTGTTCGAAACTGAGGGTGGATGGCAAGAGAAGTACAGCATGAATTTTATACTCAGTCTTTCCTATTTAGATTTGGAAACAGAGATTACATTGGCCATTTGCACCTCCAGATGATGGTGACGTGTCAGGATGCCATTACGTAACTGTTCATGCAACTGTCTGGCGTTCTGTGTGTTTGCAGAGCATGACACTGATATGGATCTGGCATGCGGTCTGACCTTCAAATCATCTTTCTGGCATTGCAGCCTGCTTTCCGAGGGGCACTGGGGCTTTTCTCTGCTTATGGGAGAGTCTCAAAATCCCACTGCTCTGAGGCCGGGAAATGCTTTTCTGACAGGAGCAGATATGTGCAGTAACATAAGTGATTTTCTCATACTGAAAGTCCTTGGATTTTTTTTTTTTTTCCCCCAGTAGGTTCTCATGAATTGTTTCTTCCAACCTGAAGCCTTGCACTACAACTTTTTATTTGCCACTAGGATCACTGGATCACTTTAGCAGGTTTGATCTCACCCGAGTCCTGCTGTTCAGGTCTCAGAGGGAGGATAACAGGGCAATCTAATGATCAACTCAGCTTTCTTAAAGCAAGGAAAAAGGGCAGAACAAAAACATGTATTATTAATTTGCAAAGATCAAGTACCTGGATTTTTCAGCCCTTCTGAAAAAGGAAGCACACTTCTGTTAACTGTTTAGCTAAAAGTAGAGTCACTGAACAACAAGGAGCTAAGTTTTTTACTATGGGGTTTTTATGGGAGACAGATAATAAATGTAGGCTGGAGCATCCTGACTACATATAGTGATAATGTTCTCTGAAATAAAAAGTTACAGGGCAAACCTTCCTCTGACTTGGCTAGCATTTGCTTGCTGTGTTTTCAGATATATCAGGATCATTATTGCAACCCCAAAGGTAAGGTGACAGTTTTAGAATTCAACTGAGGAATGAATTCAGTATTTAAAAGGTTGGATGGAAAAATAGGCCAAGATGACATTCATTCATCTTCATTTAATTCTTTCCCAGTGAGAAAACCCTAGGACATGAGATATCTGTTCTTGCTTTGTGTGTATGCAAATAATGGGTTTGGTTTTTTGAGATAGGATTAATTTTTTCACCTCTTATCTGGGTGATTCTGTTTCTCATCAACAAATATACCTGCAGAACAGCTCCAAGGATTGACAACTTCAATATGGATCCTATTCCTAGGCAATAAGGACCTGAGTCTTGGAAGACTTTTTTTCTTCTAGAGGATTGGTATGTTGAGTTTTCACAGATTTTTAAATGCAGATGATGCTATTATTTTTAGCACTTTATAAAGACGTGGCAGCACCTGGCAAACCTCACCCCACCGCTATTTTGAGCTTTCCAGAAAAGGACCAAGAATAATATTCTCTTCTCTGCCTTTTATCTGCTGTGTATTGGAAGCAATTGTCCCAAAATGATTCCTTGGTGTGGCTCCTCTGCTCACGAGAACTCTAGCAGCAAAGATCTCCTCATTGTGCAGTTAGTTGTGCCGTTGTCAGATGTCCCTGGGGAAATGTCCTGTGATGCTATGCTGAGGTGCTTCAGGACAGGTTTCCCAGAGAACCGAAGGTCCGAGACTTTGTTTTCTGCTAAAGGAATTAGGAGAATTGCTTGGGAGATTTATAGGTAGCAGAGCTCTTCTCCCTGCTAAAGAGGTAGTGGATCTCCCCTGGTGTGTACCGGGAGCCAGAGTGTAATGTGCAGGTCTGTCTGTGTAAGCAAGCCTGTGTATTCAGATCCAAGTCAGAGGTTTTCCTGCGTGGACAGAGCATTAGTGCAAAAGCAGGAGTAGTTCCTGACTGCCTGGTGTGGAACGGCCCGTGGTGGGCTCAGCCCCAGGCTAGTTTTTGCATGGCATCTGCACAAATACAGAGCAGCCTATAATACATTTTTCACAGAATGGCTAGTTTTGTTAAAAGAAAAGGTGACTTCCAGTAAGTTGATCAGACAGTGTTGAGGCATATGCAGAGTGTCAGACCACAGAGTTACAACCAAGGAAAAAAAGCATAAGGCTACTGTTTATAAAAGGAAATGAGACTTAGCACTTCCCCTTATACCCTGATGTATACAGGTCACTGGACCAAGATGTTCCCAGAGCACATGATGCGCATTAGAGGTGACAGAAAGGTTACAGCAGAAGTACAGCATAGAATTTCAGGCTGTGGAAAGGGGTAGGCAGAGGTTTTCAGACATGGGACAAGTTTCTCTTTGGTGCTTAGAGAACAGTCGGGGCTGTTTATGGCTGGCCACATCTGGGTCATCACTGATTTTCTACCTAAACTGGGACTAATCTTAACTTTGCTGCTCCAATAGCCTCGCCTGTATAATTACTATGCTGTTTAACATCCTAAAACTCTGATAAGAGACAAATTCCATAATAAATGTTTTGAAATTCCTGAACAAAAGAGCAATTATACACATGTTGCAAAACATTGGCAAAGCTGAACTTTCTGTGGAAGAACATGACTGAGAACTGGCCTGGTCAGGTTTGACATTTGCATTGCTGCGTGTAGCTCTTCCTTGGAGATTACCACAAGTGAGCTTTGGAAAGGCAAGGGATAAAAGGAGACAGAATGACATGAATTGTGTGTGTATAACTGGCTGTTCTGCAGTCACTAGCTGCTTACCTGAGGCAAGTGGATCACCACCGTAAGGTGTGTTTAAAAAGGTAAGTTTATAATGTAAATGCCTTCTGGAATATGGCTGTTGCACAAAACAGTGACTGTTTCTACTACTTTACAGTGTGTTACGCACTGCAGAGATCTCCCCACTGGGAGCTGCTTGGTTACATCCTCTTGGCTCTCCATTATTCCTCTGTTATTCCCAATTGGTGGATTTCATTAAAGCCAACTAAAAATGTCCTGCTTATTTTAGTAGTACTGCTTAGTTGGTCCATAGTGCAGTACGGTAAGGAAGCAGAGGTATGTTTCTTGATGAATTTTTTGGTGAACTTGTTGTTAAAAGAATTTTTGGAAAGATCCAAAAGGCCTGTCAGATCATGCTGTTTGTGCTTGTGGCCCACATAGCTTTTGAACCTGTTGCTTGACTGTAACCTTACTTGCTAGCAGGCAAAATCTCAAAGGGAAGAAACGTTCCTGCAGGTTCATGTATACATGTTCACATACTAACGAATAAGTCTTGCATGTAGAAGTGGCTGCAGAAGTTTTCAGGTTTATTATGTGCGAGGGAAAATCTCAAAAGGCTGAAGGACTGCCCTAAAGCCTCTTCAGTTTTGATGTTCCTGGAACTGCTGCTTCTGTCAGTGCTCATCTGGATGCATGTTGCAAGCAGCATAATATTAAATAAACTGTGAGACCTCTCATGCCCTTCTGTTAGGGGAAAAAAAGAATACTTTTATCTTTGAACAACCTATATGTTTCAATTTACATAATACTCCTCTAAAGCAACTCCACGTTAACTTTTCTTAAGCCTGTTCAGTTTTCCTGTTTAATATCTCTGCCCTGCTTTGATTCCAAGATTCTCCAGTATTTTATAGCTCACAACAGGTAAACAGAGAACCAAGCCCTTTCCTCTTTGTCAAACTATATAGATAGAACTAAACACAGTGGTACCAGCAGTGCCTCTGCCATTTCTGCTAACCACAGTGTTTATCAGGGCTGCTATCTGCTGATCAGCACCGCATCGTATTAACATACCTCTGAGGTATTCAGTGGTTGATAGGACTAAATCAACAGCTTGATTACGGTGTATCAACACTGTTGACTTTCACAGGATTCCTCGAGCCATATCAGCATGCAGTATTACTTTGCAGGAGGCTGGTTGGCCACAAGGGTAAAGCCTTATCCTTGAGGAAAAATAAATCCAAAGCAACTTGTAGTTTTCAACTGTGTAGATCACTCTGTTTAGGAAGAGGTGATGGGGAAGAGATAAATCATTATTAACACAGGGGTAGAGTATGATGAACATAAACAGTGTTGTTGTACAAAGAACATGGGCTTAAGGGGCTTTGCATGTTACTTGCTAATGATAAGCTCTGTATTTCCTTCAGAGATAAAGCTGACCAGATAGCAGATTGAAGCCTGTAGTTTTGAAAGTCTTAAATCCAATGTTTTAGTAAAGGCTGTGCAACCTGGAAGCAAAGCAACAGTGGAGGCTATACAAATTGCTTCAGACTTCATGTCACTATGTTCCCTATTCGAGAGTGACTGTCACTTTTCACGGTTGGAGTGTTATGAATTGTGATTGATACAGAAGTCCCCGAATCTGGTGTCATTTTAATCCATAAAGATCATTTTAATCCATAAAGATTTTTTTTTTTTAATGCAGAGCTGTAGAATAGTGTTTAGCTGTAGGCTGGAAGGGTTGTGGACAATCCCAGTAGCAAAGCTTCCTTCCTAGCAGAAGGTTTTGTGTTTTCCCATGCTTGTTGCTTTTGGCAGAGCTCCTTCCTTCCATCTCCAATGTTGATGCTTTTGCTGTCAATATTTGTTGTGTATTCAAGGCTAGAGAGCGCCCAAAGAAAACTCGGGAAATCTCAGATCCAGTACTGAATCTCAGATACTTCTTGGCAAGCAAATAAGCTCAGATGTGTGTCTGATCCTCTGGTTTGTTCAATTCTAGGGATTATTGCTTTTAAACTTAGAGATCATAAATTGCTAGATGTTAATTGAAAACTCCTCCAGGTTGTGAGGTTTTGTAGAGAGTTTTAATAATTATGCAGTTGTCGTGAAAATAACTAGGACATTCAGTATCCGCAATAAATACTTTCAGAGGGGGTACGGGTGAAAGATAGAGCCTTTCATGAAGGAAGGTAAGCTTTCAGGCCCAGTGCTTGCATATGATTGTTTGTCATGCAACTGGAGTTTGAAGTGACCTTTTTCCTTAATTTCTCAACAGATTTTGGCTTTGGAAATTTCTATAAAAGCGGTGAGCCTCTAACAACATGGTGTGGAAGTCCACCTTACGCAGCCCCAGAAGTCTTCGAAGGGCAGCAATACGAGGGACCCCAGCTGGATATCTGGGTATCGTAACTTTTTATTTAATTGGATTTAAAACAGCTTTTAGCGATTTAGAACACAAGAGCCACCTCTGAGTTTTTGTAAGCTGCAGATAAGCTGTTTCTTTTTGGCTTTGTTTCCTGAAAGTGTTATAAGATGTCTCCAACATAGAATAGAATTGGAGTTAACAATTAAGTGGCTATTAAACGTACTCTCTAGGCCTAAGAGGAAAAACTCCTCAAGCAACTCTCCTGATTGAATGCATGAACTTTGCTGTTTCAGTGTAACGAAGTATCCTCTGTATTACATGGAAATTGAACTTGTAGGGCCTGTATATTCCCGATGAGGTTAAAGGGATTCTGAGCCACTGACACACAGGGGGGACTGTGTTTTTCTCTGAACTGAGAGCCATTATGTTTGTGCCACAAGCATTTCTACTGCAGGCAGCTGCATGCTTTTGAAATGTGGAAGAGCACAGAGAAACCAACCAGTTTCTTAATGCAATGAAAACGGACTAAAATGAGCTGAAGGGATTCTCTGCACCCTTCATGATTCGCCAGAGACCGCCTTTCTTTTTTCACTTTTTTCTTTTAACCTTACTATTCTGGTACTTACAATGACAGATTCGTATTTATTGCAGCCACAGATAGGGTGCAATTTTGAAGTCTTTGCTCGGACATCAGGCTTCCAGTGATAATATTGTATTTATAACAACATAGGCAGTGCCATTTTGGTCAGAGCCTGGATCATAGGCACGGCCATTCAGCTACTAATGTAATTGTCTCGTAGTTTTACTAAAAAAACTTAATGACAGACATTATACTTCATGTCTGTCTATCTATTGACATCAATATCTCTCTATATATCTCAATTAAAAAAAAAAAAGCTACAGCTTTTTTGAACCTTGTGTAATGGCTAAACAATTCTGCAGTAGACCTCAGCATACTCACTTGTTTCAGGTAACACATGCATTGTGTGAACGTCAGAAATGAATCTCATAATTTTGTTAAGTATTTCCTTAAATATTTAAGATCCTAAATGGTTAACAGAATCTGTTACCAGTGAATCTGTGCGCTGAGTGCACAGTGAATCTGTCTGTGCACAAAGAGCAGCACACACTCGTTTATATTTAACATAAAATTGTCATCTCCTTTACTTTCCTTCTCAGAGGAGTTCAGGCTTCCATATTTCTTTTGCAACAGCTCATTACAGAGGAAGTCTGCTGAAAGATGGCAGAGGAAATGCAGCAATCCACAGTTCAGCTCTTGTCAGGCTAAGGAAGGAAGCGACTTTTAAAAATATGTATTTAGTTTTTAAAAATGTCTATGTACTTACAAAATTTTAAGGTGAATGTGTAATGCTTGCTTTTTTTTTTTCCCCCTTGAGAAATCCAGTGCTTAAGCTATCTGTGCTAACTCAGGACATGAAGGGCTCATGTGGTTATTTCATCTGGTGTGGTGTTAGATTTTTTTTTGGCTATACTGCAAGGCTGTTTCCATTTGCAGTGCCAATTAAGTTGCATACTTTCAAAAATCAACCTGGCAATTGAGAGCTCTTGCCCAGGTTGTCTCCTTTTGCTCAAGTTACATTATCCTTCCTGCTCAGCACTGCACCCAGCAGTGCAGAATCACTAGCTGGAGACTCCCAAAAGCTGACACAGTTTATAAAGCGGCCAGTGTACTTCCTCCCAGGCTTCTGCAAACTGGTGAATATAAAAGGTTACAATTTCTTACTTGGAATGGCTGCTGTTTGAGGTTTGTTTTTGTCTGAAGAATGTTCATATTAACAAAGAATGTCTCTGATTCTCACCTGAAGTTGGGACTCACTTTTCGGGTTATCGTTCAGTCCCCTGCATGGAGCTTCCTGCTAGCAGGCAAGAGTCCCTAGCCATTACACTTCAGCCTACCTGCTTATCAGCACAAGGTACTGCAAGCCGACCATTGTGGCTTAGCTCAATGTTCTTCATCTTTAGGGATTTTCAGAAATATAACTCCTTTTTCTATATGTTTCCTGTTTCTGCAGAACATAATTCTGATGTTTTTTTCCTGACAGGAGTTGGCTAGTCAAGCTCAGAGTACCTTGTTTATGGCTCAAAGATAAAATGGATATTCTCCTTCTTACAGAGCATGGGTGTAGTCCTTTATGTTTTGGTCTGTGGAGCATTACCTTTTGATGGCCCAACACTCCCCATACTGAGGCAACGTGTTCTGGAAGGAAGGTTCAGGATCCCTTATTTTATGTCAGAAGGTAATAATGTGTCTTGTATTTTCCAGGAGGTAAATCTCAAGTAAAGTCTATAATAACCTCTGCTGCAAGACAGCCAAGGGTGGTGCATCTGTCTGCAGACTATGGTGTGACAGACCATTTCATTCTGGTGCGAAACCAAGAAAGTCGACCTAGCTGAGCCACATGGCATCGCAACGAGGCTGCTGCTGCTAGGCACACCAGCCCATATCTACCGTAGCAATGTGTACGCATCACGAGTGGCAGCATGGCTGTGGCCAAGGGGAACAAGAGCTGCTAAGTGGAAGTTGAAAAGATTCTCAGTCTACTGTGGGCAAAAGTACAGGCATACAACAGCAGAGATGTATCTGAGCAGCAATTGATTTACATTCTCCCATGCCATAAACATTTTAATCCGGAAAGAAAATTACACTCAATATCACTATCATACTTATGTGGTGGATTAGGTGTTTACTGGTTTTTGACAGTGTCTGCTAAACAAAAGCAAAAAAAGTGCGCAACTAATTCACATGCCAGATTCTCATAGTCATATTCTGGCACTCCCACACGCGACTGGGAGACTATCAGATATCTCCCTTGGTTAATTGCCCCATCTGTTGGGTTTCACTGTCCCTCAGGCCTGTTCAGGCAAGAACAAATGGGGCCATTTTTGCACAGGGTTTTATGCTGTTCTTCAGCTTCCCTCTATTAGCAAATCGCTAAACTTGGATTACTCAGGAACAACTTTCCTGAATCATGCACCATTTCAGTAGACTATTTTCTATGCTTATCTTTGGTTCCATTAAACACTTTTTCTTCCTGCACTGTTGTTGAGGCTTCTGCACTGCAAAACATGCTAGACCGCCCCTTTTTCTTTCTGACGATATGTACGCCTGAACACTAGCTCTGAAAATAGACACTGCAG
Source organism: Tinamus guttatus (assembly GCF_000705375.1). The sequence goes on along the minus strand of NW_010584828.1, from coordinate 220,369 downwards.
TGTAGCTATAGCAGAGCTAGTTAGCCCAGCGCTTAGTTGCTTTTAGCAATGCTGCAGAGTGGAGCTGAGCAGTGGAGTGCTTATGGTACTGCATAGTGGAGCTGAGCAACCTCTCGGCTTCCCCAACACATTTTGCAGCCTGTGCTGAGCCATGTGATGTTTTTGTGACTGATGTAGCTATCTAAGCTAGACCAAGGTACCTTTGTGCAGGTTGCAATCCCTGCCCTGGCTGCAGTAGAGATCAGCTGTTTCACTTGCAGGTTTGCTGTGCCTCTTGCTGGTCACAGGCTGTTGTGCAGAGCGGGGAAGGGTGTGTCTCTGGACACAACAGTGCAATCTGAACGAGGTAAACAAGAATAATTAGCCAGCAATCTCTCTAAATTGTTTGTCATAACTACCTGAACAGATAGATTTGTTATAACCTTACTGACATTGTGGTCAGCTAGGAATGCAGGGCATATTGGTAAGACCCCTTAAGGTAACTTGCGTCAACTTCCTCCTGTATAAAAATGCCATATCCATCTCTTCATCTTTAGAAATCCAACAAAGATCTCGAGAGAAATGTCACGTTTTTACCGTATCCTATATGTAGCAGGCCAAGAGCAGCAGGCTATGTGTGTTCAGAAACATTTCAGCAGCTAAACCTATTGAGTGTCCCTCGGTTCTGGACTTGAAACACACAAACCTGCAGCCTTGGTCACTGGCTACTATTCACAGCTCAAGGAGGCACCAGTGTTAATTGTTTTGGTGACTGCAGGGGTCAAACTGTGTTGGAGAAGGATGCTAATTACTCTCTCCCTCACTTCACAGATGGGTTTTGAAGCTTCATTAGGTCTTGGAACAGTTCAAATGGCCAGAAAGAGGTATTAAGTATTACCTGTTACCCTTGTGTGGTAGCTGTGTGGCAGTAATGGCACTATTAGCCATACCCTATCTTTATAAAGAGGTTGACTTTTTTGTCATCTTAGTGTGTTTTTTTTTTTTTTAATCTTGTTTTGAAAAATTGTTTTGGCTTTCAGGAAATGTATTTAGCCCCAAAGTAGGTAGAAGCAAGTCGACTTCCCGTTGTAGTGCTCTGTATTGGTAGGTGTCAGGTGAGCATATGCAAGTAGCACATAGCAAGCAGGTTGGTAATGTACCTTACTTTTTCCCAACAGAGTGTGAACACCTGATTAGAAGAATGTTGGTGTTAGACCCATCCAAAAGGTTAACTATTGCTCAGATTAAGGAGCACAAGTGGATGCTTGTAGAAGTTCCTACACAGAGACCCATTCTTTATCCACCGGGACAGGAGAACGAGCCTTCCATTGGAGAGTATAACGAACAAGTTTTGCGGCTAATGCACAGCCTTGGAATAGATCAGCAGAAAACTATTGAGGTAAAACAGATTTACACCAATATTTATGCCCAGAGGGAGCTCACTTTTTTTTGTTTGTTTGTTTTATTACTGTGAGTTACTATGCGAGTTCTTGCAATGTTCTAGTAAGAGTGAGGAGGGGAGAAGAAAACAAGAGGCGGGGAAAAAAAAAGCTCAAAGCCTAATTCAAAAGATCAGACCCTACCAAGGGAAAAACAGCTATGATCCTGCTCCTCATTGTGCAATATTGCCACAAACAACTTCAGCAGCGTGCCCTATTCCTTGCTGGACGCACCTAGCTGTTTCAGTTGAAGGCATCTCCTGCCCCTTAGAGTGAAACATGTGCCCTGTGAAAAGGCAACACTGTGAGGAAAATGACACTCTACTGTGTCAACAGTCCAATTTGGGAGCCATGTTGGTTTCTACACCATTAGACTCCCTGTGTGGGGATGGATAAATCATTAGCTCTCAAATGGAGAGACAGGAATGGAAGCAGAAGGGAAGGCAAATTCACCATGAGTTTCAAAGAGGGTGGAATATGAAATTCAGAAAGGAACAGAAAAGCAGTAAGCAATTCACTGTCTCCCTCTAATCCTAAATGATACTTCTTACCCAACGTAAATGCTAAAAGACTCCCTACGGAGTTAACATAATCATTTCCTTTAGAATGGTCGCTATTTTTAGCCATTGTGGAGGCTGCAGCTTGAATACTTCCTGCCAGAAGGGAGACTAGTGTCTCTGCTTTACAGGGGTTCAGTTCCCCATTGCTTCTAGGGTTATGGAATGGCCTCTTTATTCAGGAAGTCCTGGAGCATGGTCCCTTCCACAGGCTCAAATCCTTGAGGGTTCAGAATAGTATGTTCCGCAACAGTTTGGAACATAACAAATGCCTGACAGTTATTGGGGCCACTAAACTAAGGCTGATGCTTTCTTTGCCTGGCATTTCTCGTATGCAACTTACTTACCAATGACACGAAGGTCCCATTGCCTCTTCAAAAATTGTTTTTCTTTTAGAAGGCATTTTTTTTCTTCTTAATCTCGTAGTACATAAGATGCACACATTTGGCTGCCCTCGATCTCTTGTTCTTCTCTCTTTCAGTCCCTGCAGAACAAGAGTTACAACCACTTTGCTGCGATCTATTATTTGTTGGTGGAGAGGCTCAAATCGCATCGGAGTAGCTTCCCTGTCGAGCAGAGACTTGACACACGTCAGCGTCGGCCAAGCACCATTGCTGAGCAAACAGTAGCCAAGGTAACACCTAATTCCTAGCAGAGGTGGACTTAGGACTGTTTCTACTGCGATATTCTGATTTCTGTAGTCTGTAGACTCCTAGCATTGTTTTGGAAAATTTGTATTTGTGATTCTGTTACTCAAGACTTTGCTTCTAAATAATGTCATCTCTGCTAAGAGCAGTACCACTTTTTCCTCCTGTGAGCTAGCAAGAATCTTGTTTCACAGGAGGTTTCACAGCACAGCTGGAAAGCCTCTGTAGAGCAGAGGTAGGGGCAATGTGGTGACTAATTGATTTAAGTCTTGAAGAGGTTACATGTATTTTATCAAGAGTAATTTAGGGTGCTCCCTAGATCTGATGCCAGCCTGTCCCTTTCGCAAGACTTTCCCCTTACTAATTATGCTGACTGACTGAGCACCTCCCTCTTCCCCCCCACCCCCCCAAAAAAAAAACCCACATGTTGAGTTTATCATATTTTATTCCAGTAATTCTCATTCTTTATGTGTTCTTGTATTTCATTAAGATACATAGGCATTATACAGCCTTTCATTTCTATTAATGCATAACTGGAAATGGGAAAGACTTTACCTCTTCAAAATAGCAGGCCTAAGACTATAATGGTCTCAAGCAAGCACTTGCTCAGGTTCACAGACCTTTAGGTACTGTATGCTGCAGAATATAGGAAGTGTCCAAATGCCACCAGAATTCTTTTGTTACTCTGCTTCCAGGAGAAAACAAAACAATGCTGCTGCATTTTTGCCTGAGGCAGTAGAAGACTACTTAGCTTCAGGTTCTGTTGAAATTATAGCCAAACCATGTCAGTTATAAACTTAAGTACAGGAGCAATGTGGCTGACAAAGATAAAAATCAGTGATTTTTTTTTTTAGTTAAGAATTGCGATGAGAGAAAGACAGTATTCCAAAGCGTTCATTATAGAAGATATATATGTATATCATATTATCTTCATTATCTGGACACAGACGAGCAAGGAAGACCACCTCACAGAAAGTGGTTCTTTCATGAACTAAATTCAACTTCCTTGTGCTTTCTAGCCCCAGGGCCTGCTCTTGGCTCAGCATCCTCTGGAGTAACGAGAATTCATTTCACACATGGGTATTGTTTATTTTTGATTTGTGAGTTTGGATGTTTTCCTTGTTTTTTTTCCTTGTTTTTTAGCTAAGCATGCTTAGTCTTAGGAGGCCTTTAATCTCTTTCAGACACAAGCTGTGGTGCCCTCAGTAAACTTGCGTTCACAAAATCCAAGATTGCTGCGGTCTCCAGGCCTGCCCCCAGCTTCAGGTGCAGAAGCCTTTTCATTCTCACCATCCAGCTGCCAAGCAGAGACAGCATTTATGGACGAAGAAAGAGTTGAAACACCAAAGGTACAGCTTAAAATTGGCCTGCTGTTCAGTTGAGTTTCAGGAAGACTAAAAATGACTGTTGCCCATAAGTTACTGCCTAGCAAGAGTACTGTTATAGTAGAATGTGTCGCTTTTCACTAATGAATAGGGGATGGGCTCCTAGGCTGCCTGGTTAGTATATTATGCTAGCACAAATCATTAGCGAGGAGTCTTTGCTAATCTAAAAGAATGTAATTTCACAAACCTTAGTGATTCATGCCTTGTATAACTAGACACTGGTAGGTAGCCAGATGCACCCCTCTGTTTTCAATAGCCTTTCTTTCTAAGGCCCCATCTTCTCATTCTGTTCTCAAGGGCTTCCTCTTAAGCACAGGTTGTCTGCAAATTTCTGACCTACTGCAACTACTGCAAGCTCTGGTTCCTGGGAAACTGCTCGGGATAGACAGCAACACAGATAGAAAGACCTCTTATATAAACATGAATACTTCTTGCACTGGCTGGACAAAACATGGTGTACCTAATTTGCTCCACTTGAACATGAGGCTTTTAGTTACTCCATATTCTGTTTCCTGCCTTTTCTCTTTTCAACATAACTTTTGACAGGTGTATCTTTCTTTTTTTTTTTTTGTCTAATTGCTGATCTGCCTCTCTTAGTTCTTTGCTTACATTCTAATCATTCCACAGTGTCATTCGTAAAAGGAAAAAACAACCTACTGGAGGTTTATTTTCTCTTTCTTCTCAAACATATATATTTTGAAAGGCCTGAGGAATCCTGGTACCAAAAGCCTATAGCTTCTGCTACCAAACATATATATATATATACACTCACAGTATTTACAGTCTTTACATTCTTTTTATTGATGCTTCTTTTAATCCTTAAAAAATATTGCTTGGATTCATCTCTAAAGTTCCAGCCATGCTCTTTGTGCTGCCGTCTAGAGTAACCTAGTCTATTAGATATTCCTCTGAGTTTTCTGACAAACAAGACAAGAAAGTATAAAGAATCCTTTACCTTAAGCTTCTATTGCCAGCTAAAGCTAATAAAATACCATACACTTAAAAGTCCTTATCTCCACCAATTTCATATTAAGCCAGTTAAAAAAAAATATCATTTTTATTACTTTTTAGTCGAATGCTAAATAGCTTGTAGGACTTCCAGGTTGTCAAAAAAAAATTAGAACTGCAGCATCCCAGTTGAGATGTAGCTGATCTCAGCTGGGCCATTTCTGAACTAGGAATACCTGGAAAATCTCCTCTGGAGACCATGTATAATGGAAGTCCTATCTAATGAGTTTTTTCCTGTAATCAGAGGAAGACTTTGTGTAGGCTTTCTACACCTCCACAATTAACAGACTTAACGCAACTAATAGGATGTTGACAGCTCCACAGCTTTCTCAGTGTGTGGTTGCAGCTTAACTCTGAAGGGAGCTTTAGGCTAAGACATTTTACCATCCAACTCTGATGTGTGTAACACACTTTGAGGATAACAAGCAGTAAGTCAAATACATCAGTGCAGCAGTATGGAGAAAATGAAGGAGCTTTCGTGAGGAAAGGAAAATTGCTTAAAGAAGCACATCTGTGAAGCAAATTAGTTGCATAAAATCTTTGTTGTTCTCTCTCATATCATAAAGTTATGACTTTAGTGTGTTGCATTTTGCCTGCTACCAGCTATGGGTTTGATCTTATGCTTGCCTTTTGTAGGTTTTATACCTCATTTATTAGGTAATTACTGACACTAAAAGGGTGGCCCCATTTTTAATCACTACTGGAAAGCAAAAAAGGAATTAAGAGAAATTGGGACCTTAATATTACAAACTGTATTTTGCATCCTGCCCTGACCTTTGAAATTTTGCCTTTGCTACATGCCATTTGGGCAAGTACATCAACAAATGGTAATTACTGTAAGACACCACATGACAATTGCCTTGGGAATATTTCAGTGGCTAAGTATTAAAGAAGGTGTCTGAGAGACTTCTGATCCATTTGCCATGGTTAACTGTATTTTCCCCACTCTGATCCTACCAAAATGGTAGGGGTGAGTAATGCTTGGCCATACTGCAACAGGAAACTGTTCAGAGCTTCTAAGGTTTTGTAGAACTGAATACATCACCTATACCATCCCCAATCTCACTTAAGCAGGGCTAACTTCAAAGCTAGATGATGCTGCTCAGAGACTTATTGAGTTGAGCTGTGAAGGTCTGCAAGGATGGGGATTCCACAGCTGCGCTGGGCAAGCAGATAAGCTGTGGAAATCAAGTAGATTTGCTGGAGAGTACTTTTATTGTGCTGTTGTTAAACACATCTTTGCAGCTCTCTGGAACAACATTGCAGAACTAGAGATGATAATTTTTTTTTCATATTGCTTACTGCACTCTGATAAACATACATGATAAGTAAAGGGAAACTATAATATTGTACATGCCATAAACATTTGTATTTGCAGCTATACTGGCAAACGTTTTTAATGAATTTAAAAAAAAAAAAAAAAGGAAAACAAAAAAAACCCCTTAAACTCTGGAGAACACAGTACTTGGAAAAAGAGTATTCAGATTTAGGAACTTGAGTACTAAAAAAAGTCAATGGTGGTATCACCTGGAGGAACTTGCTTGTTATCTATAGTTCTTACCAAGTCATAGTTACCTCAGTAGATTATCAGGAAGTTCACACATTGGAAGAGTCTGGATTGCCCTCAGTCTGTAAAACCAGCAGAGACTTCTTACAGTCGAGGGAAGAGTTTTGTGCCAGTAACCGAAAGCTGTCTGTCTGCTCCTTGTGGCATTTAGGTAAACGGCTGCTTGCTAGATCCTGTCCCTCCGGTGGTGATTAGAAAAGGATGCCAGTCACTGCCTACCAGCATGATGGAAACTTCTATTGATGAAGGAATAGAGACAGAAGGCGAGTCAGAAGATGACCCTGCACACGCATTTGCAGCCCTCCAAGCAACTCGCTGTGGAAAGAGACGTCACACGCTGGCAGAAGTTACCAACCAATTGGTGATGGTGCCAGGCACAGGTACAGAAGTTTGCAGAGCAACCTCACTTAAAGAGGAAAAACACTACACATCAGAAGTGAGGACTAGCACAAGAAAGACCTTGTTTCTATTTGTTGTTATTTGCTATAAAGACCAACGCCTGCTCCCCCAACCCTGCTGTACTAAAGCAGTAAGTTCACAGCTGGCAACGGTTTTGTACAACCCCAGCTAATCCAATTCTGGCCAGCTACCCTATTCTTAATGACATAATTAAGTGCCCCCAAACACTTCACTCCCCAAACACTTCATGGGGTAGGAGGGCAAAGGGAAACAACAAACCTCTAGATTCTGGTTTTCCAGGTCTACCAAAATGACCAGCCCTTTTGGCTTAGGCTATAGACTTACTGGTATCCTCCACAAAAAGTATTGAATGCTCTCCAGACAAGCCAGTGACCATTATTTGCCTACTCTCTTACCCTTGAAATAAGGGAGAAACTAGCAACTAATCTCCATTCCAGCACTGCAAGTGTTAAATTACAATTACTTTGGTTTTGAAACTTGCTTTTTGTTTCACTTCGTCTAAAATAATCACTGGAGACACTGTTGGCAGGAACGGCTTAAGCCTGTGGCACTTCCTTGGCTTTGCTAACTTATTGCCGCACTTTTGTTTTTACACTGGCTTTTGTTCTTTTTTGTTGAAGGAAAAGTCTACTCCTTGGATGAAAACTCATCGCTGGGCAGCATTGATTCAGAGTATGAGATGGGATCCCTTCAGAGAGATATCAGCTTCCTGGAAGACACCCCTTCCTTGAAAGAAATGGGGCTAACTAACCAACCAGCACCCAGAATGACACCATCTTTCATAGGCCTGAGACCTGCCAATCCAGCCATGCAGGCCCTCAGCTCCCAAAAGAGGGAGGCCCACAACCGTTCTCCTGTCAGCTTCCGAGAGGGGCGTCGAGCTTCTGACACGTCCCTCACACAAGGTAATTAGTGACTGTCATGACACATTCTGTCTAGGCCTGGTACTGCAGCTGCTTCCTTCACAGACAGCCTAGGCGGGGTTGGGACTCAGCTCTTCTCAGCTGTGCTCACAGGAAATGAATTGACTGATTTTTCTGCTTGATTCTTCTCCAGGAATTGTAGCATTTAGGCAGCACCTTCAGAATCTGGCGCGAACCAAAGGAATCTTGGAGCTGAACAAAGTCCAGTTGCTGTATGAACAGATGGGGTCAGAAGAAGAGCCTAGCTTGACACCAACCACCACCCAGCTGCAGGACCTTGTTAATAGTCGGCCTCAGGTACCTAAATGACAAATGGAGAGGCTCTGTCTTTGCAGAACTAATGCTTTGGGCCAGATAAGGATAAGAGGATAAGGGGTGCAGGAGCCAGAAAAGCTAACTTTCAGATGAAACTCCCTACTCTCTGCAGAGGAGAGAATGGGCATTTCCACGTTAGCCTTATAACCATCCTTATAGCATCACTGAAATGGCCTAGTTCTTATTGAATCCAGCATTTTGTGTCTCCTTTTAGTCTGAATTTTGGATTGCACAAAGCCTACCTAACATCTTTCAGTGGCGGAGCTGGTCTGGCATAACTATAGCAAGAACTATACAAGCAGAGTGATATTACAACAGCTGTTTAGCCTTACACTGCAATAATCAAACTTACACCAATTCCCTACTTACTTTTTTTGAACTGGAACAGAACATAGGAAACAAGAACAACAAGACATAAGCAGGCAACACAAGCATCTGGTGTTCCTGATGAAGCCTTCTGTCCTTAGAGCTCCAGCTCCCTTACTTTCTAACTAACTACTTGGAAACTTCAGTGCTGACGGCCACAAAGCTGTGCTAGCAATTTACTCCCTGGGTCGTCATTCTCCTGCCTTCTAGAGATGCCTGTTCTGTATGTATCCTCTTGGCCTCTACTGAAACATTTTTGCCTTCAGTGTTGAAGCCGTGATGGGAGGGCTGCGTTAAAGCCCATTCAGAGTTGGTCCAGTCAGAAAAAGATTTCATGCCTCACTTCAGTCAGAGATGCAAACCCTAGGCATTTGACAGCACAGAGGGCCAAGCTTTTTTGTTTACACTTAGCGAAAGTGATGAGCAACGCCAGAGACACAGTGCACTTGGTAACAGTGAAGATTACGTGCAGAGTTGAAGCAGAAAAGTAAGCCTTTTTCTGGAGATGAAACTTTTCCCTCTCCTCTCTCTGCAGGAAGAAGCATCTCAGCAGCAGGAGGCTACGTCTGTGTTCCCTAATGGTGCACATCCCCCTTTGTTATCCAGACGGCAGAGCTTAGAAACACAGTACTTGCAACACAGGCTCCAGGTACCATGCCTCCTCTCCCCTGAACTGAACTAGGCACTGTTACTGCACAGCACACTGACCTTTCTTTCATCAGACACTAACCTCAATTATGCAAAAAGCATCCTATATTGGTGTTCTTTCTTCCTCATCCTGCCATTGTAGAGGGTTATTAAAGCAATTTGCCGTAGCTGCTAGTGACACCTATTCTTTGTGTTGCACCCCATAAAGGGCACACATCAGAATCTAAGAAGCTTTTGCCCTGCTTCTGACCTCCTGGGGTTTACTTCTCCCCCTCTGCCTCCATTTTTTAAAATCAATTTTCACCTGGCCACAGTTTAAAAAAAAAAAAAAAAAAAAAACAGCTTTTTTTTCCAGCTTGCATCTTTTTTCACTTAGGAAGCAATCTTTCTATGGATCTTCAGGATACAAGCTGTCATGCAAAGGAACTCTTTATGTAAGATTTAAGCCGAAAAGTAGTAGAGATGATGATTTTGGATAGCCACGGGAATAACAGTTTCTGAAAATGAGGGTGGACGCTTAAACTGTCATAAGGACAGACAGCCTTCCTTGATGTTAGGTAACTTGCTTTCTTGATGCATTAAAACCAGTACAATTTAAAACCAAACTTGGGTTTTCCTCGCAGAAACCCACTCTTCTATCAAAAGTTCAGAATACTTGCCAGCCGTACTGCAAAGAACTACCCCGGAGTCTGGAACAGCAGTTACAGGAACACAGGTGAGAAGCTTTCAAAACAGGCACATTAGTTTTTTATTATTCCTAAAAGTATTCAAAGAACAGGTCCCCTTGAGAGGGAACCCATGTGTTGAAAAGGTGCTGTGCCCTGAACCATTCAGTATCCAGCACTGCCAAGGTGCATGTAGAGTGCAAATGCCTGCGTGCTTCATCTAGTAAAAAATGGGCAAACAGAAGCATTGCAGGTACCCTGCTGCTTATAGCATTGTACTCTCCTGCACCCTATTTCTGTCCTATGTATTGCCTAAGTTAACCTCAGTTAACTTGGTAACATAGTTAACCTAAGTGACGACATGAATCGTGTCTTTCTCCTTGCTCGGAAGTCCCGCAGTCATTTAGGTATTTCCTGTCTCACTCCCATGACCCAATAACTTTACTTACAAAAAGTCAGTCACGTGATTCTGGTCATCCATCGCTACAGAAGTGATGCTTCTCTGACAGAATCCAGACTGCTCTAATACAAAGAATTATAAAAGGATGCCTCAACTCTATTCACTCCTGTCACTTTTTTTCTTTGCTGTAATTACAATTGCGAAGCAAAAAAGCTCATCATTTGGTCATCATAAACAAGGAAGCAAGTTAGTTACTACAAAGGTAATTATTGTTCCTGGATTTTGCAAAAGGATCACAGTGAGAAAAGGAAAATAACCCCGCTACACACCCACAGAACCGAATGGTTGAGCACAGGCAAGAAAATACTGCTTGCTTTGAAGAACTCAGATCACATATCTAGTTTATGGCCACTCCTGGCAACTGCAGAGTTCAGTTCTAATGTTCAGCTGGCAGCATTAGATAATCAAAGCAGCTCAGTATACTTCTTGCCTTCAAGAAGGAGGGGTCTGTAGAGGAATAAGTGACCTTAGTGTGTATGCAGAGAAACAATAGATTCCTTTGCTGAATGCTGTAGCTATACGTTAGTAGTAGGTTTCCTATTTCTGCATGCCCTGGGAATTGGCTGGCTGGAGATCTCTCTCTATTGCATCGCAGGAATTTGTAAGAGGTAGCTATGTAACCTGGCAGTGTGTTGCAAATTCTTCCTGTTTGTAAAATGTCAAAAACCCAAGAGTTTCATAACAGCTCACAAGAAGTGTAGTTCAGAGGAGAGAGAGAGAGAGAGAGAAAGCACTATGAGAGGAGAAAGACTTTGTTCACTGTTACAGCCAAGATACTCAAGACTTCAGTTCTCAGGTTGTATGCAGCAGCGAACAGCAAGCTTAAAATACAAACACAGGGCATCTTGCACATAGTAAACAAAACTAAGTAATGACAGGGTAAACTTACTTGTACAAGAAAAGCTCCCTCGTCGATTAAAAAGGTGCTATCAAAGAGAGGCCTGCAACTTCTACCTCTGCACATTTGCTGAAAGACAAATTTGCCAACCCAAAATAATTGCTGTCTGTGTTCTTGATTCAGGCTGCATCAGAAGCGACTCTTTCTCCAGAAGCAGTCCCAGCTGCAAGCCTATTTTAACCAGATGCAGATAGCTGAGAGCTCGTACCCAAGGTCAAGTCAACTGCCGTGCCAGGAGGAGGAGGAGCAGCAGCAGCAATCAGCACAGTTCAGCTTGCAGCAGCCTCTAAGCCCTGTGATGGAGCCGTCCTCACAACAAATGCAATACGACCCCTTCCTCAGTCATTACCAGAAGATACAGCTGGAGCCACTGCCACCCTCCCCGATCACCAGCTCCTCACGGTTGTCCTCACCAATTCAGGTGCAGCAGCCACCACAATATTCCTATCAGACTTGTGAGTTGCCTGTTGTTACCTCTTCTGAGCCAGACTACCCAAACCAGTGCCAGTATTCCATGGACCCAGCTCAACAGAGCAGTGTAGCATCGCCTGACAGCCAAAGCAGCTCAGCATCTTGCGAGTCGCAGTCAAACTACGATGCATTAACCCTCTCAGAATTGCCTGGACTCTTTGACTGCGAAATGATGGAGACTGTAGATCCCCAGCACAGTGGCTATGTCCTGGTGAATTAAAACCGTGTGGTGGCTAACAAGAGTGGAAGACGACAAACAAAGGAAAAGCATGTGAATTTTTGGTTTTGTTCCAACCCTAATGTTCATGGTAATTCTCCAACCCTTGAATTAAATGGGGGATCTAGCAATCTACCTGACTAGAAAAAACAGGGGATGGCTTAAAGTGTTTGGCTACTAGCTCAACTTGCTGGCAGCAGGGGCTGGAGAACAGATAGTGCAGTTTGGTTCAACAAAGAACCGGTTTGCATAGAAGGAGACAAAATAAATGAAAGAAAGAAGAAAGGAAAAGAGTGAACCTTAAAGGAAGGAAATAGCCCCTTCCAAAAAAAAAAAAAAGATAATTTGGCAGCATTCATCCACTATTCATCCACTACTACGAGAGGAGAATGAGTGCATATTGCATTGTACTTTTTGGCAATAAAAGCAATAGTTTTCACTGAAATTCAGACTAGATCTGAGTCTGCGCTGACGGCAAATATAGAACTCTTGAAACAGCAGAGTCGGGTGATTTTAAAGGAAAGTTGCACTTTGGCATCAAATTGCTGACTGTAAGCTACTGATCTCGAACTACTCTGTGAGTCTCAGAGATCACCAGGCACCTCGAGCAGCCTCTGGTTCCTCTGTTAGCAAGTGGAAGAGTATTTACGTAGCCTGCCAAGGAACTCTTCATCATTCACTAAAAGAAGCTTCTGTATTTTTGCAAAATGACACACTGACCTAGCCAAAAGATACCTGGAACTGACACAGGGTGCTACAGTGGTTTGTTGAGACCTCTGGGTGGGGCTCAGAATACTAAAAGGTAAAGGATTAGCTAGCAGAGACACAGAGGGTAACACATACCATGAGAAGGTCAAGAACTGCAACCAATGATGTCAAATACATCAGTCGTTGGCATTTGAAATTAACCTTTTTTGCAAACAGCCCTTGGTGCAGACCTCTGTCTTGGAGAAGCTCTGATCATTGGAGAGGATCCATCTGTTCTTTTGTTGCTTAAAAAAAAATGTGTTTTGAAGTTACAGTATGCATTGCTGGTGGTTTATTGAGCTTTGTATATTTGGACAATTATTTAGGGTTTTAGAACTTAAGGATAAAAACAAGGAGCTAAAAAAAAAAAAAAAAAAAAAAAAAAAAAAAAAAAAAAAAGCCTGTGAAGTGATAGTGCTGTGCCTTTTTTGGTTCTTTATCAGATTACATGCTTTTTTTCTGAAGAAAGTAGACCATACCCCATTTATATCTTGGCTACAGCCAAAGTCCCTTCAGAGCACACGTTCCACCACGTGGAACGCAATGTTTAACTTTCTTAGTGCTTTGATTGCTTATGTACATACAGTGTTTGAAGTATTACAGCAATAGTTAGCATCACGAACTGCTGATGTATTAACCATTTCAACACATACTGAACTCCACAAACATTTGGTCAGTCATGAAGTGCTAGACAGCGGAGGATTGTTTAGGAACCCCCGAAAGTTCAGGGGTATGTAACTTGGGTTTTGTCTCCAGTCTTTGAATATTGTGGAGCAATGTCTACCTTCCTCCAAGCAAATGTTTCACAGTTGGACAATTCAGCCCTTGTCTAAGCTAACATCAAGCACAATGCAGATTACTAAAGCACAAAGAATGATGGGGAAACATTGCTGATCTTACATACAGGACACACCAGTGTTGGCTGCAAAGCTTTTCTGGCATCAATGACCTAAGGCCTTTGCCACTGCAAGTAAGTTGGCTGTAGCCACCCACCTTGCAGAATTTGGGTATTCAGTGGCTCCTTCTTATTCTAAGTTGATACAGCAGCTACTACAGCAAGGCACTAGGCTGAACAGGTAGCAAAAGAAAGAAATGGTTTGTTTGTTCTTCCCTGTGTATCTAATCAAAGAATCCCCCCAAGCTAGAAAACAGAAGAGTGTGCAAAGCTGCCCTCTCTTCCTTCGTCACAACAGTGAACTATCAGCCAGCATTTACAGCAATAACACCACCGTTACACATAGAGTAACAGTTGTTCAGTCACAGCATTGTAGACCAATTGAAGGAGGGAAGCATTTAACAGTAACAGCAGACACCTTACTTCCTGTGTACTAAAACTAGAGAATAATTAGGAGAGGGAATTCCTGTCACTACATACCCAAGCTCTGATAAAAGTCTAGTTGTGCAGAGGCATTCAGTTCATGAGGGCTCAGCTTCTACCTCTGAAAACACAATGAGTCTCATGGCATCAATAAAGGGAAGCTTAAAGAAGATGAATCTCATCCATGTGCTTTTTACTAGATGCAAGACCAAGGGGGCTAGAAAACTTTAGCTTAAACAACTACATTGTTAAGATTTTGGAGGGAATTCACTCAATAAAGCTGTCTTCTGAAGGCATAAACACCTATGGAACACAGATACCTGTAAACACTTTAAGTGAATAATAAAGAAAAGGGAAGCAGCACAGCAGAACACTACCACCCTGGCATCTCACTATTGTTAAAGATAACAGAAGGCAATGAAACCCCCTCTCCTTTCATTCATCTTCCTTGCCCCTCAGCGTAATAAAAGTAGCACTTTTTGGACATGTGAGATCAAACCTAGTGTGTAAGAGAAAACTGCTAATGAGACACTCGGCTCCTATGGACACAGGCCAAGTTCTGCAGAGGGATCTCTAACTACAACCAGTTCCCTCCTTATCCCATACTATGCTACTGTGTATTTCAAGACTTACAGATAAAAATAATTTTGCTCTTAACAGAGGCACGTGATTCATTTGTCAAGATGTGCCAACTAGCGTTGACTGATTTGATCTTTGCCATGCTGGTAAGGGGGACATTAGAGAGTTGTAGAAGGTAATTTAGACCATTTCCTCAACCACCAACCTATTGAACATTTCATGTAATTTCCTTTAAGCGAACTAGAATAGAAGACTTGTGCCATAGCAGAGTATCCACTGGCCATCTCTTTGTATTCACGTTACTTCCAAGTGGCTCTTCTGTTAAAGTCCGTTAAGTCTAACATTAGAGGACTGTGTATATTACTGCTAGATAATTAGTAGCTTTATTAACTTGTATTGCAGGATCCTTTGAAGAGACTTTGGTGTGATGTATATGGGGTAAAAATTTCATACGGAGAAAAGTGCAATATGTGTGTGTGTGCGCGCGCGTGCGTGTGTGTGTGTGGTGCGTTAATGTATTTTTTTAAGGAGTTAGAAGGTTTAGTCTGCTTTGGGATAAATGCACTAGTTTTGTGAGCTCCAGTTTGGCAGGTTCATCTGTAGTCTTTACATGCAACTGATAATGCTGGACTCTGTAAAGCAATTACAGTGTATTACTACAAAATAAAGAATATGTACATTTCATTTTTAAATACTTAGTGAGCTAAAGCAGCCTCTGCAGCTTTCCTGTTCTAAGCAACCTCCTTCTTGTCTTAATGTTGTTTTATTTCTGACACACCAAGCTAAAATTCACAAAAAGAAAATGAGTATTCCTACTGCAAAGGCTGTAGGCTCTAAGCTGAAGTTTATTTCACCTCATTTAGGCTAACCCGTCATCACATGGGCTGGTTGAAACCCCAGACCTTTGAAGGCAGATGTGAAGAGAGAAAACTTTCTAAGACTTCACAAGAAGCTGCATTTCTTTATTGCCTGCTATCCCATGGTATCTGTCCTGTTCTCAGGAACACATCTCCAACATGGGCAATGTCATCGCTCAGTGATGTACTGCCTTAACTCCAAGAGAGGAAAATAGTTCTCAAAACCACTCAACTTTGATCTTGTGCTACATGAATTAAGCATACACTATCTAGCAAAAGATACAAAAGCTCCTCAATGCTGATCATACAATGCTAATCCCTAGCGACACTGTGAAGGGGCAGGGCTTGGGCACGGCCAGGGAGAAGCCATCGTAATTCCTCTAGTAACATGACCACGGCATGCTAATGTCTTGCCCCACACACCTGCCCATTCCCTTGCAAGTTAAGACTGGATTTGACACAAAAAAGCACTCACACATATGGCGTGGCTCAGAATCAGAAAAATCCTACACTCGGAGAAGGAAATCAGATTTGTCTTTCAGACTTCACAGTGGAACGCTTTTTCCGAGACTCCAAAGCATTCTCTGAAATTTCTTAAGATAAATTTTACATCTGTCTCCTTGGCACCAAATGCAATAAAAAATCATATGTACGAGAAGGGCCTTCTCACCTGGTTTTCTGATTTTGCACAGTATCTTTAGTATGTGCTCCGCAGTGCTTACTTTCTACAGCTCTGAATACAAAGTAGAGGAAGTTTAGGGTGGGATAGGAGAGACCTCACAGAAGCTGCGAAATTTCTCACTAAAAGAAACAGAATAAAATAAAAAAAAATGTGTCTAATTTTTTAAATTAAAATTCCTTCTTCTGTAATGGAAAATCTTGGTTATAGTAGAGGCAACTAGCGTGACCTAAGGGAGTGGGCTTTTAAAGTTTACTTGGTCTGGATACATACTTTCATGCTAACAATGTGGTTTATACCATGGAGCAATGCATACAACTATTGTATTTCTATAGATGTACAGGAATATCGTGTCTGAGAGATAGGATCAATAATCCCACTATAACTGTTTCTAAATTAAGAACATTTTGAAAATACCCAATCATGCAATAATAAATGGCATCTAGATCCTGCCGAGCTAGTTATGCTACCAGCTGCCATGAGTCTTTAGTTGGCCAGTTCACATGCACAAGGCACACAGAGTTTCATAAAACAAAGAAACCAAGTGCTGCTTTGGACACTGCAGACTTTTCTGGAGACTGTAAGACTTAATTTCACAAGGTAGTTACAATACTTTCTACTTTCATTTCAACATCATTCAAAATTATGAAGACCAGAACAAAAATTCATAGGTGAAATTTAGTGGAAAGAGCAAGATGATTTTTTTTTTTCTCCATGTGTGAAAGCAGGAGCAATAACAAGATTTGTGCTGTCTAAAATTGCCCTACTAATTTGAAAGCAGAACTCATGTTTTCCACTGGTCCCTCTGCCCTGCCAGCAAGTTTGAATGGGCCTCCAAAACACCTCCCTCCTGAAAAGCCCAGCTCCCAGATTACAGCAAGGCATAGACGCTCACGACAATTCATTCTGTCAACTACTTTCCCTAAAACCTTTTACCCTGAGCTGGATTGTAGTAGGCTTACATTGACTTTTTTTTTTCCACTATTGCTCCTTGTATAGGCATTTCCTTGAAGTCATACATCTCTGGCCGGTTAACAGAAAAGATTTAAAATGAATGATAGTCGTTCTTTGATCATTTAAGTTTAGACTTGTAGCGACAATGGGCAAATCCAGAGGAGGCTCTATGGGAAAGCAACAAGCTTTGCACTGCTCTCAAAAGTTTCTTTCAGGTTCTGGTTAGCTGCAACAGGCATTACACAACAGGAAAGTTCATAGTGGGTGTGTGTGCATGTGTGTTTGCAAGGAATTTGAAAAATTCGTTCCTCAACATCCCTAATATCAATTTTTTGCCTCTCCAACTAGGTTTCTTCATTAGAAATAAAACTGTGATGCCCAGAGATTCATGAAGCTCTTACAAGTGACACTTAAGGAAGAACGTGGCAAGTTCACCTAGGCTGCCGCACTCAAAACACCTCTGTCCCTCTTGCATTTGCGCAGTGACCTCAGCTACAATTGGCCAGGAACAGCTGCAGCTGAAGGCAGCAGTTAGGATGACGCACTGGGACACAGAACATTTGGCTACAGAATTAGCACTTTGGTCTGTAACAGAACTGACCAACTGACAGATCATCTTCCACATTCCCATGAATCAGACATGCCAGGAAGCCTCCAGAATGCAGACCCAGCCAGGCAACCAGCAATGCTCTCTGCCTTGCCATTGCACCGAGCTAGATACACGTAACATGCCTAACTGCCATGGCCACTTGCCCACACACACCCTTCCTCCCAGTGACCTAGGCCTCATGCTGCAGCCCAGGGAGGAGATCCCAGCAAGAAGGGCAAAGGGTTTCATGTGCCCGCATGCCCAGTTAACTAGGGATGTCAGCCAGGCAGCTCAGCATGACTCAAGCTGCACAGAGACAGGGGCTGTTAGTCACTCTCCTGCCCACCACAGTGCTACAAACAGCCAGTGTACAGGATACGGGAAAAGAAAGGAAATGCTCTACCACACAGAAATACTCCTTTGCTGCCAGGAGTCAAAGCAAAACAAATCAGAGAGCGAGAGCATACCTCCCAGGGTGACCTCAACTAACCTCACAGGCTGTCTCGAAGACACCTTCCGCCCCCCAGAAAATTCCTACAGGCCAAGCCCTGCTCATCCCAGTGCAGATGGGAGGAAGCCCTGTCTCTTCCTGGCCCACGTTGTGACTTGCAGACTAGGTCAGAGCCTTTAAACTCCTTGCAGAATTTGCAGAGCACAGTGTTTCCCCTCCTGGGCCTCCAGCCAGCAGAGCTGCCCTTTTCAGTGTTATCTGGCTGACACTGGTCACTTAAGTCCCTGGCAGATGGCTCAGCGGCAAGGCTGTGACTGGAGCACAATGCACAGGGCGCAGCAGCCGCTCTCGGCGCGGTGAGCACATCGGGCGGGAGCCGAGCGCGCGTACCTCACTTCTGCTGATCAGGCTTTTGCAAGCTGAGCTGACCAGCCAGTTAGGTAGCTTTAAAACTGTCTGATTCAGGCTGTGGGCAGCAGTTTGCACCTCTGTTCACTTTGCATCAGAGGCCTAAGCACATTCAGGAGAAGCTCTAAAGCTTTATCGGCCATCCTTCCAGCACAGAGCAAAGAGGCAGCAAGACAGACAGG
>NW_010584828.1:158051-201603 GCF_000705375.1 Tinamus guttatus | reverse complement strand
AAGAGTGAGCACCCAGAGAAGGACTGCGGAATAGATTAATAGCCCCAGACAGCAAATATTCAAAAATGACAGCCTGAAAAGAAACAAACAAGAACCCACGTGCACAGGCGCTGCAGAGCCTGCTCCTCTGCACGTAGAGCACAGGGGGACTCGTGCAGAGTGGGACCCAGACATGCTGCCAGCAGTGCTCCAGTGGGGATACAGCCAACAGCTGGAAGCTTTAGTCCTTGCATGGCTTCAACCAGAACTAGCCACCGTTCCTCCTTATGCAGGCAGCTTTTTATACTTGGAGTGGTGAGCGGCTCCAAATGGGAGCAAAGCAGCACACATTTCCCTGGAGCTGTACTGAGCTGGGCCGTGGGATGACCCACCTTCCTGCACGGCAAACCGAGCTGACCACATTCCTCATACAGGGTAGAAGCAGGCTTGTGCGCAGCTGATGAAATCTCCCAGCCTCCCCAGCTCTGCTTGCTGAGATCCCAGCTCAGGGGATTATCTGAAACATCATCCGCAACCACACACTACACAGCTCAGCACAGTGCTCGAATGACCAGCACAGCCCAGTCCTGTACAAGCACAGCCTCATGCCCCTCCAGAAGGGAACTCCACATCACCACCACCTTCCTCAAAGCTGCCACACAACAGCCAGGCCAGCCTGCGCTTCTGCATGTCAGCAGAATGGGGGCTTGCAGCAAAGCCTCATAGAACGGACAGGAATCACCTGCTTGGAGATGGAAGGCAGCATTATTGCTTTACATAAAGTCAGTGGAGAGAAGTAAGTGGCATCCTTCTTTATGTCTTTAGTAGCACATCCTCGTAAAGTCTTCGGAGGAAAAGGGTCACCACACTCTGGAGAACACCCCGTTCTTCTCAAAGGAGAGAACAGAGGCAAACTGCAACAGCAACAGCCTGGAAGCCAGGCCTCACAGAAAAATGAGCCAGGCAGCACAAGATAAGACTTACAAACACCTTCAGGTGCAGCTACACAGGAGGTGACAGAGTGCCAGGCTACATAACAAGCAGGAGGCAGAACTGCAAGTTTAGGTTAAGAACAGACCCTCAGATTATTAGACAGTTGTAACTTGAAGGTTTCTCCAGGCTGAGCTAAAGCCAAAGCAACACCAAAAGCAGCCTGCAGCTCCAAGGCTCCAGGCACCTCAGCAGTGGGAGGCAACACACAGAAGCAGGAAACTGAGGCTTTGAACAGGGATGTGAGGGGGAGAGTTGGAATGATCCCAATGCACCAGAATCACAGGATCCTACTGGTTCAAAGCAGTACAAAAGGGATTAAATGGGATGTCCCAACCAGGGAACAGGAGATCCTAAATGTAACTGTTCTGCCTGCTCCTCCAGTAACCTCCAAGTGATGAGTGAGGATTTTGAAAGGTTCAACAGCAGCAGCTTTGCTGATTAGTTTGTAACTCAGGCTGTGAATTAAAACCTAATGTTCTGTCTCTTACAGAGATATGGAAACCCTGGTATCCAAAACAGAGAGGCAAATGGTACAGGCAGGAAGAGAAGTTTCCAATACGTACAATACTAGCCAGCGTATGTTAACAAAACATAGAATAACCCCTGCAATAATAAGCAAACCTGATCTCTTCATCTGTGTCACGCCCTTCTAATGAAGGAGCAGAGCAGGTCTGTCTAACCACTCACAAGAGCATCCTACAGATGAAATTGAATAATATTTTGAAGATTCATTATAAAATTATAACACAAATGGAATTTTGTTTGGTAATGGACACTCCAAGTACACAGCTGGAAAATGGTGCATGGGTTCTACAGCCCTCAGCCTTGCTGAGGCCGAAGTACAAGGAACGTTGCCAAGGAGGTCAACCCGGCATGGCAAGCAATCCTAGAAGTTAAGATAACAAAACCAATGTGATTTTTGCTGATTCAGATTATTTAGCGACATCAATATTATATTGCATTGTTTGCAGTGGAGCTTAGATAACAGAAAGCTCATTTTAAATAAAGTGGAAAGAAATTTCTAATTGCCTGACAGTAGCTTGCTTCAAGAACCTTCTGCAGACCCAAGCAGACAGCTCTGCTATGGTTAATGCTCAGCTCATATCAAAGCAGCCTTTTCTAACCCCAAATGCAGGAGCCACAGTTGTTCATCAAAGCCGAGACAGAAGCACATGGCAGCTGCTCCTCACGCCAATACCAGGATACCCAAAATGCTCAATCCCAACCCGACCTGCAGCTAAAAGGAAAGAAATGACATCACAAGAAACACTGATGTCTCTTTGTTCCTGGACGAGCATCTGCAGTGATAAAGGCCATTCGGGCAAAACAGACTTACAGACCAGATCTTACTTTTCCAGCTTACTTCAAAAGTTGTATTTGTTCAATTTTTCGGGTCTTTTCAGAAAAATTTCAATGCGTTGTCCCTAACAGGAAGGCTATATTTCCCACAGAGCTGTAACTCAGTGCTAGGAAAATGTTCAAATACGTCAGCTTGAGAAAATATCTCTGTGCTCAAAAAGGCACTTTACTGCAGTAATTTTCTGCAAGGAAAATGCCATAATATGGTTTTATGCAGCGGTCCCTGCTGAACTGACTTATCAGCAAAAAAAGGCTACAGTGTTTTGATAAGAATCCATGTACTGCTGGTTTGCAGAACAAGAGCAAAAGGAGCAACGCTGTGGATGGCTAATAGAGTTTGATCCCAAAATATTCACAAATGGACATTTTCTTAGCAGAGCATTGCATGCCGAGTTCTGCAAAGGTTAGGCACATTTAGAGAGTTTGCAGCTCATCTCCTAGAGGCTGCTACAGAGGAGAGAAGGCGAGCATGTGCAGCTGCTGACGTCAATAGGGTAAATAACACCATGTACTGAAATCACCTGGGTACGCATTACCCTTTCAGCAGAGCCTGCTGCGTGCTCTGGGCTGCAAAGCACTTTGGGAAGCCCAGGTGTCTGCTTGCATGGAAAATACCACATTGGACCCAATAAATACTATCCAGACTGGAAAAAAAGAAAAAAAAAAGGGCTTGAAAGAGCTGAGCAACTCAAGGCCTTTTACCTCCTCCTTTGAAAGCATGGCATGCAGCCCCACTACTCAGTTCATGTACCAAAAGCCAGGCACCAGGATATGCGGATGCCAAACTGCGAAACCTCTGAGAAAAGAGCAAAAGCAGCCTTTGCTCACAGCAGTCAAGAGGCCACTTTCCTGATTCCAGGACAGGATGTTCTATTTGTGATGAACAGATTGCATTTTAATCGCTTGGAAAGGCTTCTTTACTGCTGGCCCGGGGAAGCGAGGCAGAGCTGATGCAGCCACAGCGGCCCTGGAGCTCCTTTCTAGGGCTCTGCAGGACCTGAGGTCCTCTCCTCCAAGAGGCCAGAACACTGGGTCTGGTCTGAGTGAGGGACGCACAGGGCACTGGGTAGCAGTGCAGGTCACCCAACGAGTTCAAGGTCTCAAATCGCTGCACTTGGCTAAGGGTGCGCACAGGCACAGAAAACAGTTACTTACAGGAAAATAACTCTTTAAATGCCCATGGAAGCACAATCCTCCCCTTTCTCCACTCAGTAAAGCTAAGCCAGAGCTTGCGAGGGAACTCATAGCATCTCCCAAATGCCAGGCCAGCACCCTAGCCACTAGGCCACACTGTTTCTCCAGCAAGCAGGGTCTGCTGCCTTCAGAGCAAGCAGAAGGGGATCTGCAGCCACCAGTCCTGCCAGTCAGAGCACGCACACACACTCCCACCCCGTGTTGCCTGCACACTCTAAGCTTTGAGTCCCTCCATTGTCTGGTGCAGTGGGGTGGAGGGGAAAAGGAGCAACAGAATCACCAGAGAACCTGGCTTTAACCTCTGTCCTGGAAACATATTCTGTGAGCAAAAGCAGGAGGACATTGTTATGAATGCAGCAAATTAGTGAAATTAGTGCTTGGGTCCTGTCAGCGCTGCTCACGTCACTGCTGCTGCAATAAAGGCAGTTAGAGAGACATATGAATTATTCAGACGAATCAGAGCGCTGACAGCATGATCCAGGGGCACAGCCAGGGCAGTGGCTGCAGCCTCCTGCTTGAGGTACCTTGTCATGACTGCTGGCCAGCTGCTCCTCTTTCTCCACTAGCCTTTCCTTGGGACGGTTGCCATACCAACACATCTGTCTGGGCCATGGCTACCTACTTGTTAAAAGTTTAAGGTAATTTAGCACTAACGGCCAGGGAAGGTTCTGAAGTGCTTTAACCCTTTTCATGCACTGGGCAAGCTCTTCCTCAGGAAGGTGGCTTCAGCAGCTGCAAGACAGGCAGAATGTGTAGAGCTGCTGACGGAAATAGAAATGGCTGCCGAAACACCGCTCCCCAGGGACTCCTCTGGGAGACAGCCCCAGGGACACAGGGGCTGTGAAGGGAAGAAGAGAAAGCAAAACAAAACAAAAACAACAACAACAAAACCCCTTGCCATTTCCCCAGTAAGCCCCACAAGGGCAAGCAAGAAAAACGCAGCCAAGGTGTCAATAGGCCACAAGCTTATTTTTCCCCTTCATACCTCAGATTGCCACACACTCACTCTGATGCCAAGTTCCAGTTAAATAAGCAAGACCCTGACCTCCTCCCAGAACCACATGGCTTTAACCTTTGCCTTTCTGGTTTAACCCAGGTCCTTAACCTCTAACTCCAAAGACATCCCTGTGGTCCCAAGCACTTCACCTTGTTTTATTAATGTTTATTTAAAGTACTCACATATTTGAGGAGAGGCCAAAGCTCTGATTCAGCACTGCTTTTTTTTTTTTTTTTTTTTTTTTTTTTTTTGTCAGATCTCCAGGACAATTTAGCCCAAACATGCATGAATGACAACTAACTAATGCATTTAATACTCCTTAAAGGGAGAAGAACATGGAAAGCAAGATCTTTGAGTGCCATTAACTTAGTTTCAGAAGAAGCACAAAGAAGCAGAAGTACAAAGATAACAGGACTTTGGGAAGGCTTTTTAAAAACACATGCTTTCCAAGAGCCTAGAAGGGCAGCTTGCCGCTTGAGCAAGCGCTTCCCAAGCTCTGAGAAGCCCTGATAGCTGCCTTCTGACCTGCCTGGATGTCATGATTTGAATAACATAAACATGTAGACAAACGTCACAACAGTAAAAACCTGTGTCCATAAGCTGCTCGTGCATATATTACCCCCGAGTCTGAATTGGAGGTTGAAACTTAGAGAAAAAAAAAAGTACAATGCAAGAAATAACCATGCACTTCTGCATTATTTTGAACGTGTTGCCTAGAGCCCTGCAATGACATATCCACATTTTTGTCCTCCCTTGGGGTATTCATCCCAGAATACCAGCCTTTAAAAGGGCTGATTTTTGTATCAACAGTTTCTTAGAAACCACAATGACTTTTTTATTTTTTTTTAAACTCCAAAAGAATTAATTGTGATTTGCCTAAAAATAAGTCTGGAGAAAACTCAGGCGAGGAAAGCAACGTCAGCTCCTGGCAACATTATTACAGTGCTCTTTTTGCCGTGTGGCCTCTATTGTTTCTAGCTGCAGTGCTGGGGGATGGGGACAACCTACTTTACTAGCCAAGGGACCTCCTGTAGTCCCCGCACAGCTTGCAGGCTTTCAGTTGTAAAGGAACACAGGGAACCAGCTACACATTTAACCCTGCAAGGTGATATTTGATTGATATTTACTGGCTACTTTTCAATGGCAACCCTCCTCTCGGAAATCAAAGCATGTGCATAAACAAGGCCATCCTATTTTCCCTGAACACAAAACAGTGGCCACTGCTATTTGACTGCAGGTTTCCAGGAACCACATGCTGGGGAAGACTGGAAGCTGCTCAGGGCAGGGACTCTGCAGTCTGCACAGTGCTTGACAAAGGCACTCTTATAAACAGGATGCAGGAGCATGGCAGCAGAGCTCCAGGCTGCTGTTGCAGGGTTGGCGTTAGGCAGTCACTATTCTTTTCCTAGCACAGCCTCACCTCAACCAGCATATACAGAAAATAAACAAGGGTCCCTGAAAAAAATAAAAAAAAAAAAGTGGGATGTTGTTCCAACAGGTGCTGGTGCTAAGCAAAGGCCTTCCCATAACCAGTAGGTACGCCAGCAGCTGGATCATGCTGGGTTTTGATCAACAGCAGCACAGATTTTAAATACATAGAAACAACAGTTTCTCAGGAGTGATACGCACAGCACTTGAGGGGTTAATGGGCTACCACACCAATTCAGGCCTGTATCTAAACAGAAAGAAAAATGGCCAAAACATTTCTTAAGAGGACAGGCAGCTGACGCCAGTAGCATCTGATCTCCTGCTGCCAACAGGCAGTTCAAGCACCCAGGGGGTTTGGAGCCAGATCAGCTGCTGCATTTTGTTTTCAGCAGTGCCCTTCTCCCTGTTTCTGAAGTAGATCTCAGTCACAAGGCAGGCAAGGCTACCATTTGCCGGGAGCAATGCGTTGTGTCAGAGGGGATTTTTGGCACAGTACTACCAAGTCTCCAATGTCAAAGGGTAGAAAGTCTCAGTAAAGTGTTTTATTAAGACAGAAAGAAACACACCCTAAAACTCAGCACCAACTGTGAGTGTTTTTAAAATGTAAGTGGGAACAATCTGACAGTCTTTAACCAGTAATTCTAAGGCCTAAGTCACAAACAATAAGTCAACTTCCAGGCAACAAGGGTATTTCCAAGGTCACACAAAATTATACAAGTGAGACTGGGGTTTAACTTGGCAAAGGGTCACATACTCCCCCACTGTTCCATGGCACTTTAATCTGGTTTTGATTTCTCAGGGTTTCTCTGGAGAAAGCGCACCGATCCTCCCAGTTTACTCAAGAAGTGAGGTGGATGTCAGGCGAAGGCAGGGAGAAGCCCGTGCTCTTTCGTACTGGCTTTGAATCAAGGATCAAGTTCTGCGGGCCTGCAGCTGAGGACTTGAAGGATGAGCTTGGCATTTCCCAACAGAAAGCAATTGCTGCTAGCTGAGGGGTAAACTGCTTTCTGGGAGTTTCTGGAAAGCTTTGGTACCCAGCTGAATGGCTAAACTTCAGAACTCTCCTGTGACTCCAACTTTGCATCTGAGTACAGGCAAGACCTTGAGCTTGCTGTTCCTCTATTTCCTCTCTACAGTTGCCTAAGAGTCCTGCCTGCTGGGAGTTGCAAGAATCAATACAGTCAAGCCTATGGTATCATTCCTTACACATCAGACAGAAGGACAAAGCACCGTTTGAAATGAGGAATGGCATCCCAAAAGGACAAATCCTCTAAACCAGGTTTTCCAGACCTTGATCTATTCCAGTAGCTCTAGAAGGCCAGTTTCCTGCCTACTCTGCCCCCAGGCAGAGGGGAGATTAAATTTCTCAATCAGGAAAAATTTAATGAAAACGGTTGTTTATAAGAAATGTCAAGTCCCACCAGATAGTTGCTTTAACAGCAAATCCCTCGCCAAGCACTTGCTCTCCGAATAACATCAGTGCTCAGTAGAAGAGACAACTATATATATACAAGTCTCTGCACTTACAGGCAGCCTCGGTAACAAATATCTCGTGTTCTCCTTTAACCCTAGATGGCTTGCATCTGTTGTACATTCCAGGTAACAAATCAGCTAGTGACTATTAACAATGTTAATGTAAATCAAGTGATCCCAGCAGCATAAATGCACCCTGTTAGATTTCAGAATAAGAGCCCAAGCCGTCAGCAGTTGGGCAAAATGACTAGCTTCATTTCAGCCTTCAAGGACCTCACACTTGGTCTTCACGGAAGTGTGGATTTTGGAACTACAATACTTGCCATTTAGTCCTATTCGCAGAAAGGAAGGAATCTACACAAGAAATACGAAAAGCTCTTGTCTTTACTGTTGCTCAGTAAACTAATTACTAAAGAGATCAGCCTTTACTTAGCACCGGGAGATGGTTTGCTCTGCCTTCTTCCCTGGTAACGGCCTAACTGAAGCGTTGGTGTTTGATAATGGCTATTCTTACAGTAAAACAACAAAACTCCAACAACAACACCACAGCCTTGATCTCTGATGAGCTCAGAAGCTGGTCCCAAGCATGTTAGGAAACATCTTCCTTGTAGGATTAAGCAATTCTCTGTTCCTGGAGACACAGGAAATTACATACATATTCCACAACCATTTTTGGGTCTAAGAAAACAGATCACAGCACATAGGAGTGTCTAATTCCAAAAAGATTTTGAGGATGCCAACTTTTGCAGTAAATCAGCAGTACAAAAATGTGGGGAAAAAAACATGGTTTTGTATGGGGACGCAGCAGCCTGAAGAACATACAAAGCACCATTCCAGAGCAGCAGGGAAAGTCTCCTGAAGTCCAGCTTCCTTGATCATGACAAACACCGCACGTCTTCTCCCAGTTGTAGGTAACCATTGATGATCTTGCTACCATTCCTTTGGAAGGCTGGATGTTGCACTTAACGGAAGGTAGCATGACCCATGCAAGAGAACTCAGGCTGGGACTCAAGAAACACATGCTTGATTTCTCAACTTTGCCACCAGACTTGCTGGAGACTATGGACGCATTCCTGTTCCATGCCTCAGTCTTCTTCTCACAGATAGCGTAACAACCTGTCTTCACACAGCTTCCCTGACCTGTTCTCCCCACTGCATTAGGCAATGACTTTTTTTTTTTATCAGTAAAGGTGACTTACCTTAATCAGTAAGAGGTTTTTACCAATAAGTACATACCAAGTCAACCCAGAATCACCTGAAAAATTCCACCTACACTTTGTAAATTATCATCAGTCAAGAGGAATGTAAGCCTCCAAAAGTCTGCTTAAAGAGAAATGTGCCACAGCTCTTCTTGAGTTACTGCCTTACATGGTACAGCTGTAAGAGCTGAAGAATTCATTTGCCTCCAGGCCAACTCATCTGCCCCATATTGCATGTGAAGCTGAAGGGAAACACGTTTGGGGGGCTGATTTTCTAGTTTGTGAAATGTTTCTTACTGCTGTGGTATACAGGCTCTTTGGAATAAAGCAGTCAAAGCAAGAGAAGTTGTGCAAGAGGAGAGCTGCGTTCTCCACAGCTGCACGAACAACAGCCCTTCCATTTTGCCCAACAGCTGCCGCAAATGTTCCTCATCCAGTTCTTAGAAGTCAGTCTGCCTTAACACTCTGACAGGTTTAGGAAACTTAACATTCGCAAAACTATGTTACACATGTCCTTGGGGATGGATGAGTTTTAATTCCCCCTCCCTGCCCCATAAGGACATAAATAGCACCAAAAAGAGTTCCATGATTTCTGCACTGTTTCCAGAACTTCCTTCAAGCCTCGGCAACGGTTTATTCTTCCCACACTCTAGACAGAATGGCTGGAATTTTTGACTCCATAAGTGTGTGTGTGTGTGTGCGTGCAAGAATTTATGAAACTATGATTTTGTATAAACTTCTCAAAAGAGATGAAAGCACCACAGAGAAAAAGCATAGTGGCAAAAAAAAAAAAAAAAAGTCACTATACATCCAAAGGAAGCAGAAATTCCTAAGAGAGGTGATGATATGGATTTACACTTGCAAGCGGTATCATGGGAGGAAAATCATACCTTGGGCTCTAGACCTGTAAGAGTTTATTGCCTTTAATCAGGAGCCAGGGACTTGTATCTAGTCACCAACATAAATCTGCTGCAGGCCAGAGACAGGCGTTTGGAGAACTGCCCAGAGCAGACACTTCCTCTCTCGCTAAACCTCTTTCCTGTCTTGTCTACCTGGACTTTTAAACCAAGATTAGCCAGTGCAAATCACCTTACAAACCAAGGTGGAGCTCTCCTACACACACAAACTTAACATCTTTTCCACAAAGTAACTACCCCAGTGGTTACAAATCTCGAGAGAGAAAAGCACTTGGAAGCAGGCTCACTCAGTGAGGAGCTGCAAAGGACAAGGAAGAGAGGGGGAATCTTTTTGACTTCAGCGCTGAGGGCATAAAGATAGATTTCACTTGGCTAAGTTGCAGAATGCAATTAAGGGCCCTGCTGCCTTTCCATATTAGCCGAGGAGAAAAGTTTCTCATCAGAGCCAAATACTGTGACATATTAACTAACGTACAATGCAGCTCTTCAAACTTCTTGTTGGTCAACCAGAATGGCAACAACCAGTGTACTGAAAGAGGGGGCAGCGAAGTGTTTCTCTCAAAAAACAATGTTTGGAAGTTATAGGGAACTAATGATAATAATGAATCATGAATAATCAAAATAATAGGGAAATTAAGTGGAACCATAATTGAAAGTAGATAAAGAGGACCACTAGATCAAGGGCTTGCAGCTAATGCTTGATACAAGCTATATCCTACTGGTACACCCACCAAAAATGCTTCAAGACAGAACTTTAGACAAGCTGTGATCCTGTCTATCAGGACTCCCAAACATGAAAGAGCACCTTTCATACATCTACACAGCAAATAACGCAAACAGGGAGGCTCATCACCTGAGCCTAACCTGGCATGGTTACAGTACACATCCAGAGGACTTGATGACGCAAAAAAAAGTAACCAGAACTGACCCCTTCCAGGGCATGCACTGAGCTGGTTATTCCAGAACCATACAACGCTCTCAGCAAACTCTATTAGCTCTGGTACAATGCTTAGCTGACTAGGTGCATGTTTTCTATAAGGGAGCTCACTTACATCCCAACTGCCAGGGACACGGTATTAAATTAAAAATCTGACTGCATCAGTCTGCAGACACGTCAAGAAGAAATTTTTCTCAAGACCACCCACGGTTATCTGAAAGTTGGAAGACCCTACCTCCCCTGCCCCTTCCCTTTCTCTAGGGAAGCCTAAAATACAAGCAGCTTTAGTAACTGTCACTTGACGACATTTGTGCCTGGTGTTTTGAAGAGGAATACTATGAATCTGCAAACTGTGAATCTCTAACACAATTGCAGGTTGAGATTTATCACCCTATGCAAGTTGTGCATGCTTTCAGTGACACAGCCAGCCAGCCTGACACAGGCTGACTCCTCAGTCCTAGCAGAGTGATGGTGTCGCACTTTTTACTGTGTTTAGTCTTTGCTTCATGGTGTTGCCCTGGAGGTGTAGAGGAATGCTAGGACTCCAGTGTCCTGGGGCTGCAGTGACACAGAACAAGAATACAGACAGGAAATTGCAGGGGGGGGGATATGCATGAAACCAAACTCTGTCTGCCTCTGTCCTGATAACACCGAGGACACAATTCAGGCTTCGCTGAAGTTAACAGGAGTTTTCTCAAGGATTTTAGCAAAACCAAGCTTTCATCCTGGGACTGAACAAATGATCGTGCAGCTTTCTTTTGCCAAATTCCATCCTCTCTTGGAGCAGATGGGCTGAAACACACTCCATACACAGAACGGAAAATGAAAACATGACCTGGCAATCATTGGAAGGCTCCCACAACCTTGTCTTCTACGAACGCCCACATGTCATTGCTACACAAACAAGAGCTGCCAATGCGGGAGACTTTGGGGCAATATTCCAGCAAGAGAGGAGAAACAAATAGCAAAATAAGAAAGCAACAGCATTTTAACAGCTTGCCTGGAAGAGCAAATATTGACTGGTTAACTGGAAAAAGCCAGCTCATCCTCCTTGTTGTTGGGGGTGGTTCTGGCACAGAGGATGTGCCCTCACAGTTTAGCAAGCACGCTGGGCTTACTGAACAGTAAAAGAACTTTCGTAGCAAAGAATATGGTCGGAAGGTGGTACTGGAGAGCTAGTCTGCATGAGGGGTCTGTTCACAAACACAGGCTCCGAAGAGCCTGCCTGCAGGCGCTAGGGAATAAGTTAAAAACATACAAGGAACTGGCAAGACGCTAAGGGCAAACTGGGCTCCGCACATCTCGCTGCTCTGAGTCAGATGGCCTTGGAGTTAGACTTGATGGCCAGAAATACAAAGTTCTCTTGCATATCAGGAAAGTAAACTTTGCTCCTCATAGGGAGATGCTGGACACTGGACTACCCTCCTCTGTCAAGGAGTGCTCTCACGAGGTTGACTCTTGAAAGTTTGCCTACACTGCATTCAGCTTCCTAAGGTACCAACTTTCCCTAGCAGTCTTCACTGTGCAAGCACCATCAGCATTTCAAACAGCTGACAGAGAACTGGTCAAAACTCTTTCGGGCATTGAGACCAGGCACAAAAGCACATCAGCAGATTTCATCAGCTAACTGCTAAGTCCAATGTCCTCAGAAATGCATTTGTGAGCTCACCAGCAAACCATGCTAAAATGCACAGTCCTCATGCACAGTCAGTACTTGCCTAGTGTAAACAGAGCTCTTCACATTGTGACTATCAGAGAGTAGCAGTAAACAGAAGGCTGTTTGGGACTGTAACACAGATCTAGTGTCCTCCAGGTCTCAGACATCACAGCCATTCTCACATGAAAGCTCAGACACACACAAACTGCTACTCCTGTAAATCATTAGGCAGCAGGCATGTTAGACTGTGACATTTAAGAAGCAGTCCCATTAACCCCAAGTCTGTTGGCTAATGCTTGCAATCTCTTTTTTTTCCCCCCATTTTTTTATGAGAAAACCCTGCCTTCCTGAATAGCATGAAATATGCTCTGTGGCTAAAATTCCAGGTCATGATGTCAACAAACAAACAAACAAACAAAAATTCTGCTATGAGCAGTTCTGCCTTGTCCTCATACTTTTGCATACAATGCAGAAATCAGATCACCCATTTCTTCCCCAGCCTAAGGTACTACTGCTCCCTCTCACCTATGTGGCCAGAAAGAGGGATGGGAATTGAACCTCCTCATTCACAGCGAGTCCCATCTCTGGGCTGTTGCTAGGAAAGACAAGCACTGCCATGAATTCTGTACCAGCACCCTCATGAGGACAACTATTTATTTTGGGCTGCCAGAAACCTAACACATTTGTCAACAAATTATGGAAGTCAAATGACAGGGAGCCTCATTGCAAGGAAGCAACTAACCATTATTTTTTCATCCAGACATTGATTGTCTGTCAATAAATGTCAATCCATTAAAGAAAATGAGATCCAGAAATAATCCATATTATGTTTTCTAGCTTGCTTTAAGAATGGAGGAACCTGCTTTGCTAGAAGGTCCTCGTTCTGGTTCCTTATTTGTCAAGTGCAGTAGCAAAGGGACCAGCAGCAATCCCTGGGCAAGAGAGAGGAAATCTTCCCATGTAGTAGGATGGCATCAAGAATTTCCCCGCTCTCTCTCTCTTCAGCAACTCTGTCTCCTGTCATGCCTGATTTCACTATCAATAGTGCGTAGGTTTGAAAGGCTGCAGCAATCTGGAGAATGCATCACAGACTCCTCAGGCTCTGCAGGGGGCTGTACCCCAGCAGGCAGCTGTCCAAGTTGAAAAAAGGAATTCAGCACATGCGCATACGCTCAAAACTTCTCCCCG
Source organism: Tinamus guttatus (assembly GCF_000705375.1). The sequence goes on along the minus strand of NW_010584828.1, from coordinate 188,282 downwards.
GCTCCAGGATTCCTGGCAGGGCGCTAGGTTCGCTTCCAGACCAGCACTCAGGATTCGGAGGTGAGAAGCTTGCAGCCACCATGCATGCAACACACAGGCTGCTTCCAGACTGCCCAGCCCAGCAGACAGCACGGTGTTTACTCTCCCTGACAAAGAACCCCCTACAGAAAACCCAATCCCTCCCCACGCGATCCGCAAGACACTCGGGCACTTTCGGCGCAGCAGGCCGCTCTCACAAGTCTGTCCTTCACCCGCTTCCCATGGAGCACGATGCCCTCTCCTGGGCGGCTGAGGAAGTAGCCGAAGAAGGGTTTCCCAGTCAGAGTTGGATGAAACTCAGCAGAATTCCCACCAGGAAACCAGACCATTGCGGGCTGAAGGGAGGAAAGAAGGTCAGATTCCAAGGCTCTAAGCATCTCCTCGAAGAGACTACTCATCATCCTCTGCCTAGGATGCCCTTGATGCAGAGGAGAGAAGGCTGTGTGTACTCTGACCACTCCTCTGTGCAGTTGTTTGCGCGGAAAGCGGGTATGTAGAAAAGGCATGTGCACGGGCGGCCATCTGGAGACACACAGCATCGTCTCCTTCCACTCACCTCCTTAGTGCACTAGGGATGTGGACACTGGTTCCAGCTGTCTGTGAAGCAGCTGCAGGGTGTGCAGAGCAAGGCAACGTCGGGAGCGCAGAGTTTGCAGTGCAGGGCCTACTGCCTGATCTGGTAGGCAGATCTGTTTTGCCAGGCCTAGCTGGAAGAAACAGGGATAACGCAGGGCTGCGAGGCAGCTACCTAGGGAGACAATAAGAAATGCTGTTGAAATTTTAGCTTTCACCTCAGGCCAGCCCCACAACACTCCCAGCAATATCCACTGTAGGGGAGCTGGCCCTCTTTTAAATTATTTAAAAAATACCTCCTCCATCCCTCTCCGGACCTCCAGCCATATCCAAACTATTCTGTGCTGTCAGAGTTCACACAGAGAACACAGGGCACAGTCTGAGCAGCTTTCAGGTTTTTATGCACAGCAGAGCACCTACCTAACAAGTGTAGATAATAAGAGAGCTTAGGTTGAGACAGGAAACTATACCCAAATTCCTGGAGCAAATCCCGAGTGCATAAAATACAACATCAGCTTCAAGGAGAGATAAAGCATCCTATAGCAGAAAGCATTTGTTCCACACAACTGAAAGAGGCAGAGAGTGCAGTAGCACAGGCAGGCAGGAGGGATCTGTGCTGAGTATAGATTTGGCAGGAGGAAAAGACCACAGCTTCATTCGTACAGGAGTGCTGCCAGCCTTGAATGAGACAGCAGTCCTCTTAGGCAAGGGCTACTTGCATGGTACAAGACCACTTCTGCAGTCCAGAGGCCCACTGCAAAACCTGGAGAAATCGGCATTTCCACACACTTTGGGCAAACCTTCACTCTGTCCCTCACCAAAGGCAGAGGAAGAGAGTGCCATCATCTCTGTTTGACAGGGCATTAGGACTTTCTCACAGTCATGCATGCTGGGGCTGAGTAGTGATCTTACAGCTAGCACTTGCACATTAGGCACTGCAGCTGAGCACTGCACTGATGACAGCAAGCGCTCAGCCCAGTAGCTTTTTGCTTGTGTTTTTCCACCGCCCTCCAAAATAGATGTCATTTGTCACACTCCTGATATTGGAATGGAAGCCACATTAGCCCAGCCGGAACCTGGGAAGCTGGAAGAGTGAGGAGAATGGCCCGGGTGGGAATGAAGCAACAACGGCAGATACAAGCAGATTCTGGAGATGTAAAGATCCCTTTTTCTTGCCAGACTCCCTAGTGAAGAGCCAGCAAACCTGTCTCTAAGGCAGCAGTTTCCAAAGGCTAATAATAGGGTTTGGACTTGTTTATAGTGTGGTTCAGACAGCAATGCATAAAGCTGCTGGAAATCTCCTGCCTGTCCCCAAAGCATATTCCCAGGAAGCCACTAGTTAGAGGAGGGCCTGTGTCCAGCTGCAGAGAGTTCACGCCAGCCAGGCACCAGCAGCGGTGCTGTCAAAGCCACCAGAGATGCTGGATCAAAGCAAAGCACGCAAAACAAGCCCAAAAGCCTCCTCCCAAGGAAAGGCAACAACCCACTCCCTGTTCTGGAAAGGCAAGGTAGAAAGCTGAAGAGCCTGTTAACGGCATCTCTTGCTTTGACCCTTTGGCTTCTCGTATCTGCAGCAGCACTGAGCTGAGTGTAGGGTATTACTGTGCAAGGCAGGCAGGGGCTGCACCTGCCTCCAAGACTTCGCAGCTGTGCCAAGACCATCACAGATGTAGAAAGCTATCTGCACCAAAAATCAAAGTGAAAAGACAAGTTTTGAGATTGCCACTAATATGCCTTGACCACTGGGCTGGGTTTAGACCAGACCTGCTTCGAAGGGTAACTGCTTATGATTTCACCACGAAATCCACATTCAGTGACCCTGTTGTTATTTCTTGCTGACTCAGATAGAACATGTTGAAACTGAAGCTTCCCCGGCCAAGTAGGAGGGGAAGATTAAAAACAGGAAGGCCAAAACAGCCTCCTCTTTGTATGGGGGGGAAAACAGGGCAGGGTTCTGCAGTACAGGGCAGCACCTGGACAGCATGTTCCGAAGCACAAAAACTGCAGTTATCAGATCTCCACCCTGCTCCTTGCCTAAGACGGAGAACTTTTCCTTCATCCAGAGAGACCCGAGCCTGGCAGGCAATTCTTGCAGTCTGTCCCACTCCCTTCCCACAGGCCCCAAAACACATACTCCTAGGACTGCACAGTCTATCAAGTCTGTTTATTTACCAGTAAGCATCTCATTATTGATTGCTATTTGCTTAAATGCCAGTATTGTGCAGAGTGCAACAGCCCTGACCTGTGAATTATGAACAGATGAGGGGAGTCTTAGCCTTTCCCATCAGAAATATCACCTAGAGCTCAATCTTTATGCCAAAAACAGCATTAGAAGCAACTTCTCATATTGGATGGCTTTAGCTGGGATTGATAGACTGTCTCTGCCCTACCTTCTGTCTTTCAGAGAACATCACCCTAGACGAGGTTTCTGTTCTAGCAGGGCCTAAAGGAGAAAAGACCCAAGCGATTTTGGAGGACTTGACTCAGTGTAACTCATCTCAGGTCGCCCATGGAACCTGTAACTAAAAGTTGCTTCTTGTCTAGTGTCTGGCATAGAAGCAACCTTCACAGCAACAGGTCAAGTCCTCCAAAGTCGCTTGGGTCTTTTCTCCTTTAGGCCCTGCTAGAACAGAAACCTCGTCTAGGGTGATGTTCTCTGAAAGACAGAGGTAGGGCACTCACCATCTCTAAAACAAGAACCACCACCTTTCCTCTCATTGCCTCATCTCTTTAGCCTCCAGATTCTCCAGGTGGCAACATTGACTCCACCTGACTCTCCCTCAGTCAGAAAGTCTGCAGTGCAAAAGTGGGCCAGTTCCTGTAACTGCACCTGCATTCACCTCCTGGAAGCAAACTTTTGATCACTTCTTTGGGAACAAGTTACTGTCAAGTTAGCAGTCTCCTCCCATTCACCTCAATACACGAATCAAAATAGAGGGGAAGGTAGAGTAGCCACAGTCATAGTCCTTTAAAAACAGTATTTATTGTAATGTCTTTTCACAGTAAACATAAGGTTCAAGGCTAGGACAACACAGAACAGTCAAACAGCACCAGAGCGCGCTACAATTGCTTCTTTAACCCATTTATTCAGTTTATACTCATGGATGAACAAGGGGAGGGTCGGCACGGAGCACAAAAGTTTCGACTGTGATTCACCACTGTAGAGGCCTGTTCACACACACAAACTTTCAGAGCAGGGAGAGCCAGCTGCAGGGAAACAGGGCAAGACCAGGAACACGGACACCACAGAGCTCATCTGCAATGTGACTCTGACCTTCCTGGCCAACTCATGCAAGACACCAGTTGCTTGGCCAAAACCCTTTAAGTGTCGTGTTCGGCTGTCACGAGGGGTGATATTTACACATAGCAAAATCCATCTCTCTGCAGAGCATCAAGGCTTACATACCACAGATGGTCCTTTCAAAGTCTGAATTCAGAAGTCTCAGCTTTAAACTCAACTCTTCCATAGTGGGGTCAAAGGTAAGAAGACTACATTCCCAAGGACATAATCACCCAGAAAACAGAGGTGAACTGTTCGTTCTGACTTCGTTTTGCATTGTGTAAATATGCTATGAGCAGCGGACAAGTCCATTAAAAAGCCTCCTCCTCCTTAGTGAAATGCAAAGAAGAATCAGAACACCTGGCCTCCATTAAGCACGGCTTGTCTCCAGCCATTTGCCAGTTCTGAGGTTCCACACGTTGCTTTTTGGCAGGTGGCAGGCATGTCCCCTACTCTACTGCAGACCAGAACTGAGATACTGTCAACATTACTAGAGCAACATGATCAGGAAAATGAGGTTGTTGCAATGTGCAGAGTGCTGAGAGAAGCTGGGATGGAAACTGAGCCAACCCTGCATGCAGGGTGCCTTCTACCTACGCTAACAAGTTCCGCAGGCAAGAAAGCATAAATAACAGGAAGAACAACACATTGGGTTAGTATTTATGGTTCACCCAAGGCTGAAAGTAGACCTTAAGAAGACTTCTATCAGCAAATCACAAAATCCACAAACAGGCTGATAACAGTATTTGCTCGTTTCAAGTACGTCACTCATTAGCACCTACTGACCTGTCTAGTAGAATCAACAGCAGAAATAAATTTCAGAAGTAGCAAGAGATCTGAGGTCAACTTCATGATACACTCATTCTTGCAAATCACTCTATGCACTGTGACAACTCCCCTTCCAAGAGGAGACAATGGAGTCAAAATGTGGGAACGCTGTAAGCAGTGGCTGTTCCTGGAGTCACCATCTGGGCTCAAGGGGCTGAAGAGAACTCAAAATTATTTCAAAGCTGGAGGAAGCTATCTATCTCTCTGGTCTCCAAGTTCCATCTGGAAAATTGTTTTGAAGCTAATATCAAGGAAAACTTCTTCAGGACACTCCTAGATGGATATCTAGTTGATTTAGCAGAGAAAAAAAAAAAAAAAAAGAAAAAGAAAAAATACTTTTAAGTCAGCAGCACAGCTCATCACTGGCATCCTTGCCTTTTTCTTACTTAGGGCTTACTTACTAAGTTTGTCTTACTTACTTACAAACAGCAGGCACTGACCATAGAGTCCCGTTTGTTCCCCTTCTTTGGAATATTCCTAATGCTCCTCCTCTCTGTTCAGACCCCAAGGGGACTTAGCCCCTGCCTGCATTTCTAAAGCATCTCCTCTGAGTCAAGCCATGCCTTGCTCCTCGTCCACCTCCTCCTCCTCTGACCCAGTAGTGTCATGTTAATTCACAGACCTGTGGGTACAGCTTGCCCTTCCTATCTGGCTCAGCTGTCAACCTGCACACGGGCCAAGAGACTTGCCTATCCTAGGATTCTGCACCTGGACCAGCATACGTATCCCCAGGGGCACATTCTTGGCTGTTTGCATACAAACCTACCTGCTTTCTGATCCAACTGCTTGGCACTGTCACTGCACATGCAGACCAACATATTCACAGGTGTAAGAGGTGGGCACAGAGCCTGTGCAGCTTTTTTCAAAGAAGGGAACTTCCTCTCAGCTTCACCTCATGCCATGCCATTCCTGCATAGTTTTCAAAGAGGTAGATGGAAAAAAAGCCCTCTTCAGCTGGCTTGCAATACAACGTGCTTTAAAAATGGTGATATAATGAAACAGAGCAGTGCTTTGGAGCATATTAGACCAACGGAACACATATACTCTGTACCTTGTAGGTTTGGGAAACAAATGTTAAATACTCTTCCTATGGTTCTCTCCTTTTTGCATTATTTTTGGAAATTCTAGATACCGTAGACTAGAATTCAAAGGCTGTTATCAGCATCTATAAGGATTGCTTTTCCTTGAAAGTGTTTCGCAGGCAGAGCAACATGGCACAGACTGCCTCATTCCTGGAGATGCAGTTATTTCACAGTTCACTGTCTCACAGTTTTGGTCTTTTTCTGCCCTCCCCTTCTTTTCTTTCTTAAATGCTGTTAGCTGAAAAAGTTCCTTAGGAGAAAGTGAGCGCTACTTACATAGATGAGGACTATAGAGAGACTTTACGGAAAGAGAGGTGGAGTCGGATTTTTCTGGAGCCAGACTGCAGCTTGGAGTAGAATCTCACACTGCCATTCCTTGTTATTTTTCACTTTCCTCTTCTCTAGTGTAATAGATAATAACAACGGGAGCAGCAGGGATAATACAGTTGTAGGTGGCTGCTGGATTTTCAAACTGTTTCTTACCAGTATTTTCTGAGTAGGCAGAGCAGAGACCTGACATCAAGAACTGAAAGCTTTTTACAGCTGGAAACTTGCAGAGTGAAATCACTTCATGGGAAATCTTTATTAGGGAATCTTACAAGCACAATCTTTCAAAGAGAACGGGAGAAGCCTTAGGCAGCTGTCCAGCAGTGGATGCTTGCGATTGTTTTCAGCAGGTACATTGCTAGCCTCCCATTTTTTTCCTGATTTGCTTCAACCTCCGGGATTTCAGAATAGTGTAGTTTGCATACCATGTGTGCTGCTCTGACAGGAGAGGGATGTAGAACGCACGCAGTAGCTTTGAGGACCTGAAACCAAAAAGGAAAAACTGATCATCCTTGAAGCAGTCCTTAGCCAACGTATTCAAAATAACAGAAATGAGGTTTTGAAAAAGGCCTGGTTGGTGGACAAGGGCACAGACATATCAGGCCAGTCCATCTTCTCCGAAGATGGTTTTTGCCAGTGTTACTAGCTTAAAAGCATGAGCCTGCTCAGGTTTTCCAACACCATCTACTCGAGTAGGATTAAGGGGGAGAGAAAGAGGGAAGCCTGAAAGCAGCTTAGCTCCTAAGTATCACAGTCCAACAACAAACAGTATAGACTATGGGCCTGACAGAGGACTTAATACCATGCAGGCACACACAGCTCCCTTTCCTCAGGACACACTGTGAAGCCGGAACAAGACTGCAGTTTGCTCCTGACATCTCCTGTTTTCTGTTCAATCTGTCTGGCCTCCTCCTTCACGGTGCCTGAAGTAGAGAAACTTTGGCAGGTTCCAAGACTTGAGGATTTTCCTCTTCTGCTAGGGGTACGGAATTAAAGAGGGATACACTGTTCTAAGACCTACAAGGCAAGCCCACAGCCTCCTGGTACTGTGAGCTGGTGCTTTACAGCATTTTGCTACAACTATGCCAGCAGAGTAGTCAAGCATGGAAGGCTTAATAGCTGTATCAAATTAGTATCCTTTGGCTGCTAATTGCTGAAGCTGTGGTGGCTGGGAATATTTTAAATGCATGCATTCTTCTACTCAGCAACATAATAGTAAAATCCAAGTTTAAATGTTAAGTGGAAAAGTAAGATAATTTCCTCCATCATCAACACTGAACCCTGCTAGAAGCTTAGAAATTTTGAGTGAATTCTGAGATCTGTGCTGGGGCAACAGTCTTGCCTTCTCAGCACTGAACCTTATCTCCTTGAGTTCATCTCATTTGTACAGTAGCTGGCTTGACAAACACGCTACTTAACTTCACCAGCACAGAGGCTGGAAAAGCAGCAGCACTCAAATCTGTGGTTTGGAGCTTGCCAAGTGGTCAGTAGCACATACTGGTACAGTGGTATACAGATCCAGCGTGTACCTGCCGGTCACTCTAAGTCATGCAGCTATCCTGGTAATACAGCCAAGGACTTCAAGCCTCTTTCAAGAAGATGAATTGTGTTTTGTTTGCTTTCTGCAAGGCAGTAGTGGATATTTTTCAAAGATATAGTTGAAAAAAAAAAAAAAAACCCACAATGTCCGGAACTGCCGCTGCAGACCACATCTCCCAGGAGGCTCCCAGGGTTCTCAGACAACCTCACTGTAGCACGACTGAGAGCAGCAAACTCCTGACCTCCTGCAGCTCCAAGAAAAGGTTGATGATTCCTACGGCACTACTCGGTGCTAGGGTCCTGTTACATGGGATTCCATACAAGCACAGAGCAAGACTTGCTTCACTTGAAGAGTTAGCACTCCAGAAAAACTGATGGGGAGGGAGTGTTATTCCCATACCAGAGAGAAGACGAAGCGGCAAGTACTGCCTACCCTTAGAGAGGTCAAAGGAACGTGAACTCCCACAGTTCCCACGTCCCACTCCTAACTGATGTTCAATACTCAGCATCCTGCAAGGCTGCTTTTTTGCCAAGCACTTTAGCATGTAAAATCGCTGATTGCTTTGCTTCTAAGAACAAAAGGCTCAGAAATAATGTTTAGGCCCTTTACAAATTACAAAGCTCCCACCAAAGTTCTTCAATAAAAGAGCCACAGGAAAGGCTAGTTCTTTGTGAATTCCTGAGGTATGGAAATTGGGAACATGTTTAAATCAAAATTTATTACCAGGGAATAACTAGGTGAAATATAGTAATTTTGGTGTGTTCTGAACAAGACACGATTTTTGCAATTGTCATTCCTTGTACCTGGAAATTAGAGGCCAAGTTCTCTCCAGTCTCTAGAAGAAAAAGCATCCCCTTGGGACAGGGTGCTTGCATTTCCTCCTCCGTCTCTTGCGGCCAATGAACATCATGTAATTGCTGGGCTTTTTCTGGTATGTCCTCGTCTGAGTCCGAGAGCCTACCGTTGCCTGAGCCCACAGTAATGATAGCTGACACAACTTTACAAGCATGTGTACGCACACACACCCCACATGCATACACTGACATCTCACAGTTCTCAAGCTTGCTGCTCTCTGTGAATGGTTCAGTATCATTTCATTTCCCTTGGTGGGAGGTGGGGGGGAAGATGTTCATGCTGCTTGTGATGCTGTTTAAAACAAGTAAAATGGAAAATAAGAGAGAGAATGCCAGCTTAATGTGAGACTGTAAAGAAGGGACAAAAATGAGCACAATACCCTGGAGTTTTGGGTTTGAGCAGATAAGAACAACCTGAGCGAAAAGTTAGTACATTGCTGACTTGCCTTGTGTAATTTAGCTCACAGACAGGGAGGAAGGCAGCACCTACGGCTGATGGCTGAGGTCCTGAGTATAGAGTCTGCCACACTGAAAATGCTTTCAGCTACCTGAGGCTTACAGGTGACTGCAGTGAGACAACTGGTTCACATCCTCCCTTGACCTAAATGCACCTACATAACGACAGCCCCCACCAAGTCAGCCCTGTATCAACTGATGGCACCCCAGTAATAGTGGGTCTGACTGCTAGAGCAACAGAACTAAGCGCCTGGGGTTCCCATCAGCACTGGTGCCTCTCCTGTCTGCAGGAACACTACAAGCCTGTTCTCACTTCCTCTTCCTTGCGCCCTTTGCGAGGGGCACTCCCAATACCTTTTGCATGCTGGGATCCCAACAGGTATCGAATGCTGCGCCCAGCATTGCTGACAGCCTGCTCCTGGGGGCTGCGTGGCACATGTTCAGAATCTGCAGAGTTCTACTCTGCATTATAGAACAGAAGGATATTGCATGATCTGACAGTAGCCAAAGAAAAAAAAAACAGCTCAAGTCTCCCAGATCAGCTTACTCAGTATCACCACCCCGAGTTTGCAGGCAGCCTGAAACAGCAACTTTGAGCAATGGAAGCTCTCCACATGCTCTTAATCTCACTGGCAACTCAGCCCTTCTTAACAGCAGTCAGAATGTCAGTGCTCACTGTTACATAGCTTTTATCATCAGTGGAATAGGAGGAGAAAAGTACTGTTGGCAGAAAGGAGATCACGAAGGAGGCAGGAATGACTGACAGAAAAAAAAAAAAAGAAAAAAGAAAGAAAGAACTGAGGGCGGAAAATGATGTGAGATGCAGAGCAGAAAGATAAGCTGCTGTTCCCATCAGTGGATGTCATGTATGCTGCAAAGACACAAGGCTCATGACAAGTAATAACACAGTGTATCGGTGTATAAAGGACACAGTTCATCTACATTCCTGTTCTCTGGGCAGCATTTCCCCCTGGAACAAGGAGTATGCACTCCAGAAACAGAGATATAAATCTCCCTTAGCCAGGGGCGACCCCAAAAAAGAAGTTCAGCCTGCTTTTCAAGGTAACCTGATACTATTGCGTACACTATCAGGTCCGCAAGAAATCCTTGGTTTCTACAGGGTGTTAGCTAGCCAGGTCTCTGGTGCCATAGCAAAGCAGCTCCTTGTTGACGAGACTTACCAATTCCCTGGCCTAGCGACATCAGTTTAAAAAAGTGCAATAGTAAATAGAAGATGCATATTAAAAACAGCAACCCTGACATTTTCAGGAAAAGACACCTTTTTAGACCTGAGCTGTGAATACCTAAAAATGGCATGATAACCAAGGGCACCAGCATATGCGGTCAAGTGTTTCTTGAGCAGAAGCTTTCTCACCACAAAGGGACACGGCCTGGACATTAGCAAAACATTTTTCTCTCTCCTGCTAGTTACTACACAGCGACAAAGTCCTGGAGGCTTTACTTCCAACGACAGAATCCTAGCTGCTGGTGCCCTACAGCCTGTGGAAGCCATGAGAGAGCATTAAATTCAGACAGGAAATCGTTATCTCCTGTCACCTGGTTCCATCAGGCTCAGCAACCTCAGACAGCAGATGGCACATGGAAGGGGTTGGGATGACAGCAGACAGTGAATATATATAATGTTCTATTTGCATTTGTGTCTAAATTTGTACTCTGGAGACTGTGAGTGTGTGTGGCCTTAGGCTGCAGAGTTCCTATGGAGTACCTTGGTAGTAAGATCAAGGCCACAGGGGTTCCAAACTGGGAAGCCAAGGGTCCAGTGTGATGGTGTTGCAGCACCGTGACAGCAAGGCTCCCTCAACAGCAGCCTCTGGAACACAGCTGGGCAACAGGCACATTCTGTCCAGTCCTTGCTGTGTCCCAGAGGTAGGAGGTCTCCCACATTCCCAAAGGAATTCTTGTCCTAATACTTTTCCTTTTTTTGGTCTGCACCTAGGGCAGTTCCCAGTCAGCACTGAGCTGCACAGCACTAGACCTGCCACCAAAGCCCTGTTCTGTGTTAGGCATATTTCTATAAATTATCTATTGAACTTCAGGAGAAAACAACTGAATAGCCCTGTTCTATTAACTCCAATGGATGCTCTTCTGGAGGAAGAACAAGAAGTGGCAAGTGAAGGAATTGAAGTCCCCACTCCCAACCTCAAAGATGTACTTGGAATAGAAACAGATAGATACATGCAGGGTGATGGTGCCGAAAAACTGTTACTGCCAATTGTATCTTGTAGCCTGAACTTCTCACCCAATTTGGCAGAATTCAGAAAGACAGAAGAGGAGGAGGAAGAGAAAGGAAAGGTAGAAGAGGGGGCAGGATGAAGCTGGAGCTTTGCCACATGAGAAGGACCCAGTACCTTCTGGCTACTGGCACACATGGGAAGCCTGCAATGAAAGCTCTCTGAGAACCCATTAACATTTGCACTTCCTCTAAGTGTTAAATTTTATACCACCTGGGCACCTAACAAGTGATTTAACTACTTATAAAACAAAATCAAGAAAACTATTTCATGTAGCATGGAGGAAAGCACCATTAAAGGGAACGAGACAGAGTCTCTTATCAAACCAGGGTGGTGATATTCTAGCACAAGGTGACTGAATCATTAATCTTGCATTAAGAATACTTTTTTATGATGGAAATCCCAAGGGTGAGAGCACAAGCATTTGGAGCAAGCAGACGGTTCAGCCTAAAGAGCTGGAAAATATGTGCTCCTCAGCAGGGAGCTGTAATATATTTCCCCTTTTCTGTGCCAGATTTGGAGCGCTCAGCCAATATAGAATTAAATGGACCTGGACAAAGCAGCTTCCTGAGGAGCATAATTAGCTGGTGGCTTGGAGTGCTCTCTAATTCAATTAGCAGCACCATTTATCAGAGCCAGCTGAGATTTACATTTGCACTTGCTGACGTCAATGTGAGACTTGCAGTGAGTCCCAGAAGCCTCTAGTTCAGCAAGCTACCAACAATCTTTCTGCTAGGTTCATAAGATAAGATACTAATTTTTCTTTTTTTTTTTTTTTTTTCCTTCTTCCTGACCCTCCTCCCCACCTCCGCTTTTTTTTCCCCTCTAATGCTCTTTTCTCTACAGTGCTTGAGCTGTAGATCTGATTGAAAAAAAAAAAAAAAAAAAAAAGAGCAGGGGGAGAGAGAAAGCCACTCGTTCACAGTGCTTTTGCACTTACTTCATAGGCAGCAGAGGGCACTTCCAAATTATTGTGTGGAAGCAGGTGCGGGATTTCAGGGATGCGTCATTCTGCTGAGCTGGGAGGGGAGGCAGCACATGCTCAGAAATGCAAACAGCCTGGACTGTTATATAGGAAGATCCTGACACATCTTCCTTCACTCTACTCAGAGACCTGTATGTCTAACTCTGTGAAGAACTCTGCCCACGCATTCACTAGCTCTGAGAAGCTTTGACCTTACCAGTTTCTAGCACCTAACATGCTGCTACATCTATAACCGTGGGTTACTGCTTCTCTCTCCTAGCTCACACTTTGATCATCCCTCTGCCTCAGTGATATCCCCAGTTGAGCACGTCCTTTTTGTCCTTCACCAGCACCAGGCACTTCAGCCACCCTACCTGCAAACGGCTGATCTGAACTGGAGATACTCACAGCAGGCATGTAAATCAGACACGCTGCTATGGCAACCTGGCCTCTTCCACTGTGGTGAAAGCACCGCATCTCCCTTCTGCTCCAGCTGTGACGCGTTGATAAGAAACAGCATGGAGAATTTCCATGCAGCACAAGAACAGGAGAGAAGGAAGGAGGCTGCCAAGGCACGCCAGTGAGGCCAAGGACCTGACTGCCTGACCTCCTCTCAACACATGCTCTGCAAACCCTCTTCTATTGCAGTCTCCCACAAACGCAACAGCATCCTTTATTAAAGAGGACACTGCAGCCAGGAGAGTCCCCTTCCTCCCTGCACCACTCAGATAACCTGTTTCTTTGTTCTAAGCACTCAGTGGTTGCATAGCTATGGAAGACTTTGCCTTCTTCCCCAGTGTTCTGCTCTTTCAGCTGTCATTCCAGTTCCAGTGGTAGCAGCTACATACTCTCTTTCTTCATAAAGCCAGACACAAAAACACTAGACTCAGACATCTACACCCCCATACTAAGTGTGTTACCTGGAGTTTGGATCCAGGCCTTCAGAGATGCTTAGCCAACAGGAAATACAGCTCAGGGATCTAGCTGGAGTTTAGGCCATCTAAATGCAACATGCAGTATCACACATCAGATCCAGATGACTGGACAGGATTTCAATGCCAAGCTTGGGAAAAAGTTACTGTCCCCAAGTCAACAGAAGTACCTTGACAGCATTTTCCCTAGAAGTGCAGAGCTGCCCGCAATGCAAAAGCATCTCTGCCTCTGTGGTTCAGGAAGCAGAATTCCTGAGCAGCCAGCCCAATGTTTGCGCTTGCCAAGACACAGAGGCTTGGCAATAAACAGAGGAGTTCCTGAATCCCATCCATCTCCCCAAAAGAGAGGGGGAGAGGCAAATGAATTTCACAGAGCAACTCACAAAGGAAATAACATTCAAGCATCTAAAGCGAGGGGAGTGTGACAAGGACTCAGCCAGGTACCGAGCTCTGTCTTTGGCTCCAGCTTTAAATCCTTACATTGTTACCATGCAGCCCTGCAGAGTGGAGTGGGGTCAGAATTAAGGAGGAACACCTTACAGGAAACATCTCCAGGCAAGTGAGAAAGGAACGAAGGAAACCCCGCGTCAGGGCAGAGGATTCCAAACTCTTTGCGCCCCTCCTGTGGCAAGGCCCACGCTCTCAGGCCAGGCGTAGCTCTCTGGCAGCAAAAGGAGCAGAAACACACTATCTTCCTGCTCCCTCACGCGCACTGCCTTGGATTCCGCAGGGCACGCCTTCTAATGGCATGTGAAAGGGCTTCAGAGGAAAGAAGTAGAGAGATGCATCTCTCAGGAGCTTTAACCCAAAGCTCAGAGGCTGAAAAAAGCACACTGCATTAATCCAAAAGCCCCATTAGACAGATGAACCCTTCTCTACCAAATGCCAGTTAAAGACGGGGAGGGAAAAAAAAAAAAAAGAAAACAAACAGAAATTGGCATGGAAAGTAGCTATGGAGAATCGGGGATGTTCTGTACAGCCTTTGCAGGGTAATTTGCTCTGCTTTCATTAGACAGGTTGATGTGATAGCCTGCTAACCCTGGAAGCACTCCTAATAAGTAATACCCCCTGAAAGGAGCCAAGGTACCCTAAAAACTCACGTGCATCTGATCCAGAGCCTCTGACTTCAAAGGACATTATATCAGGGCCAGCCAATCAAAGTTTGTCTTTTCAGTAGAGCACAACAAGACACACCAGCTTAGAAAATACCTGAACATGTATTTGAAGCAGAAATGCCCCTGAAAGTTTCCATTTTCTTTGCTCTGTACAAGAAGTCCTTTGCAAAACTGTTGCCCAGATGTTCCTATTGCCTCATTAATTAAACTCACTGGCCATTTCCTTCTCACTTCCTGAAGCCTTGCCTCTAACATAACAGCAGGTCCCTAGGCAAACACAGTTCATAAAAAATCTTGCCAAGGAAACTTGTGTCAGCAATCTGGCCATAATGAAAGCAGCCTCTGGGAAAAGCACGTTTTCATTCCTTCTCACTCTCTAACTACTTTCAGCAATCTGTCTTTGGGTGCAACTCAGACCTACTGCTAGGTCTCACACAAAACACAGGCCTTGGCTTGTGTGTTACTGTTTTATAGAGACTTTTCTCGACAGCCTCAGTGTGCTGGCATGACAGCTACATGACCAAAGCTTTCAAGAAATAAATAACCATCTCTCTACAGCCTGAGAAATTGCTGTCCTTGCAAGGACATGTTAACATTCCAGTTAACTCCCAGTTTGATGATCCTGACTCCATTGTGTGTTAGCCTGGAGGGAGACAGTTTCACTCTAATATACGCTTCTCATAAAAGTTCTTGTTCAAATGCATAAGCAAGTTGTTTAGTGAGGAACAGAATTAACGAAGCCTAGACTGACAGTGATCTCTTACATGGGTTCTCTGATGCCTAATAAAGGAAGGACCTTGCTATCTTTTCACTCTTTGAAACTGTCTTCCCTACTGATCTGCCAGCTTTCATAAAACTTTTAAGAGTTCACTCTCATTGAGGCTGACTTACATCTGTCTATTAAAATGACTGAAACAAGACAGGAGATTCAAGTCTGCTGAGAGGACATGACAACAATCTCTTTTTTTTTTTTTTTTGAAAACAAAACAAAAAACCATTATTTTAGTAAGAAGTGCACAGAGGGGATTCCTTTTAAATATAATCCTGTCTCTGCACTCTTCTCAGCTAGCTCATGCTTTAAAGCAACCTACATAACAAATATTGGAGGTACAGGTAAGACCGAGGTTGTACTGTGGCCAGTATTTACTGGAAACACCTTTTCAAGCTGGCTCGTGCTGCCAGTATACAACCACTTTTGTAAGCGGACCGCCAAGGGCAATTAAGTTCACTGACCTGCCAGCCCTTCTCCCTCCCTTCCAAGTACGTAAAATATACCTGGAAGCATCTAGGAATGGCTTGTAGGCAATGGTGACCCACTCTTCTTTGTTGGAGGAATACCTTGGCTCCCTTGGGGCTTCAGCTGCTGTATCCAAGTCCACCAGATAATGGCATTTAGAAATGTCAATCTGTAAAAAGGAAGAGATTCTTTGAGTTTATTTCCTATAGGTTTACAGGTATATATGTTAACAGACACCACCTGTTTTTATGCATCCAAAAAAGGAGTTTACATTTCTAGCAGCAAGTGCTTTGTTTACAAAACTTGGTAAAACATTTTGAATATTTTCAAGTGAAAGTTTTATGGGGAATGTAAATAATCACCGCTGTTCGGATCAATGGAGAGGAGTCCTGGGGTCCCTTTCTGAGCAACCACCACTCTACTGTCAGCTTTTTATTGAGGAACTGTCAGGTCACAAAGGGGAATTGGAGTGGACAGAATCAATTCTTCTGGCGTCTTTCCTTGTGGATGCCTAACTAGCTCTTTAAGACTTCTAACGGTGCTGGCTCCACAGCTCCCCAAGCAAAAGACTTCACTGTCATTAGTGTTAGAAAGCTCTTCCAATGCCTAAACTGACACAGATGTCCTGTACTCTGCTTGGTTTGTGCATGAATAGCAGGGCTGCAGCACTGCTGACCCCTCACTGTCTTGCCTTCAGCAGATGAACATCACATTGCACTCCTCAGACCATATGGATTTGGTATCAGCACAGTCATGCCTTTATCAGCTGCCTCTGACGCAAGTAACGGCCGCTCTGCCCTGACAGCAGTGTTTGGCAGCTCTCTGCCAAAATATGAAAATGTATTCGAGGAAGTAACATCACAGAAATCAATTTTATGTGCGACCTCCCAGATAAACCAACTGCAGGCAGTGTCCCCAAGAGACTTGCATTACGCAACCTTCTCCTTCCGGCTGACGAGAGCGCTCTTGGATGCAAGCAGACCATACTATTCATTTACATGCTGCTGGGTCCTTCCTGGCAAATAGCCCCCTCCCCACTCCTCGCAGGTTCTCATACAGATGTGCACGCAAGCTGCTGCAGACAAAAAGCTTTGCCAGGACATATGTGAACTGTCAGATACAAAGAAGTCTTGAGCTGCTATCAGGATAAATTTCCTTTTAATAACAATCATAAGTTATGAGATAAGGTCCATACAAGGTAGTTCCATGAAAGGATACATTGTGCAGAAACCTTTGCATACAGAAAAAGAGCTCTAGAGGAGAAGACAAGTTAAGAATAAAGACCATCCTCCAGCTGAAAAACTAGTCACCTGTAAGTGACATAAAAACATAAGTCTCTCGCTGGTGCCTGGATGGATGTTGGCACAGCAACACAGAGCATGGCAAGAGCTTGTCTGGTCTACCACAAATAAAGATAAAATATGGTGATTGCTACAGTTCAAAACAGAAATGAAGGGAATGGAAAAAGAAGTGAAAATAAAGTGGTTAAAAAAAAAACCCTGAAGTCAGGAATTTTAACACTGTATCTGCTTTTAGGTCTAATCTACTGTTCCTGCTTGGACTTCTCTTCACCCTGTATTCTCCTCGTCAGTAGTTTTGAAGAGAAATACATCTTCCTGGTAGGACAAGTACAAGTGCTGTTCAACACCATTAAGGAAGAAAGAATCGCAAAACAAAAAAGTTAAATTTCTCTTTTTGCCAGCACCCCATAGCAACAAAAAGAGTGAAATTTACTCCTCAGTTTTCAATGTAATGTGCTGTAATAGATACTTACACCGGAAACTGAGATCAGTCTCACTTCAGCCATTAACAGGTTTTGAGCTGTCCCTGGCTGAGATAATCCTTCTGCAACATTTGTTTTCTCCTCTTTAAATGACCAACAGACTCATGCTATTTAGATTTATTTGCAATTATGGTCCTTTTTTTGTTCTCTCTCCCTCTCTTTTTTTTTTTCCCTAAACCTGGGTGTGCTTTCACTCTTTGAGCTCACTAAATTCTAGAGAAGCTCCTGTTTTCATGGCATCATCATCAGCTCTGAACAAAACGCTTGTTTTAAAATCCCCTTTAAAATTTACATAAAGTAGCTAGTTTCTATTTGTACGAAAGAAACCTGTCTCAGGCCTTCTTTCTTGCATCAGAAATAACAAAATTGTATGGTGACATTAAGAAACAACCATGAAACAAAAGTATGTGCTTGGTTCCATAGTCACAGACTGCGCACCAGCCAGATGTCTGTGCTAAAAATATGCCACATTTAAAAGATTTTGTAAATTAAATGCATTGCAGCAGACGGCTTCTCTCAGGTGGGTACACGCCTACCTTCCATTTCTAATAGCTACAGAATGATGCTCGAAATGAGAGAGTTTCAATCCAGGCAGTTCATCCCTGCCTTTACTCAAGATCCCACCTCTGTTACCATATCACAAACTATGCATTTCTGAGAGTAGATCACAACTGCTCTGTACACCATGTAAAAGACCATGAGCCACATAAATGAGCACATGTCCACTCTCCGCAGTCAAGCTACACCCACGCATGCAAACCAGAAACCTGGTCTTATACATATGAGTGCTTCCTAAATACTGTTGAACGTACCAAAGTTATCCCCCAAGGTGTTAAGAGAGGACAAAAAAAGGATTGCACATTTCTTGGCAGTTCCTCTTATTCACCCCCCTAAAATAGAAAAGGAAGGATGACGAAATATCTGATATTTAGTGCCCCACTAAAATTTTAACTGCCAAGTAATTTCACAAGTAGCTAGCTGACAATACTTCAAAAAAAATTCGTATGTGAATGCTATTTTTGGTTAGGTAACACAAGACAACCAAGAATAGTAACAAATGAATAAAACTGGTATACACTATCTTACACATCTTTCCATTGAAATCACTAATGTAATTGCTTCAATAAAGCTCCAAATTAAGCTCCTTCTCTTCTCTAGCAAATATGAAGAATAACTTTATATTTAAAGAAAAAGGACACAGGAAAATTTCAATCCCTGCTCAGTGACGAACACTTTCTGTGGGGGATTTCAAACTACGTATATGCATCACTTCCCTGTGTGCACAGTAATATGTTATGCTAAACCCAAAACTGCACAACTAGGAATTATTACTTCTTTTTTTGCCTGTTTTTCTTTTTCTAACCTCTTTAAATGAAAAACAGGGAGATGAAATGCAAACAAAAACCATGTTTGTATAAATGGGGAAATTTTTAAGTACTGCAAAAAAATCATTTTTGTTCTGTAGCTGTAAAGTCCCCAGACAAAAGATGGGGAGATCTGATCCATGATTCTAGGCACTATAGTAATATGAACGACAGAGTAAGGAAGGAAAACAGCAATGTAATTCTTACATAGCGAGATGGCTCTTCCCTGTTCTGGTCGTTCATGTCAGTAGGAATGATCCGCGTTGCCATTGGTCCCTTGGCAAATTGTTTCGGTAACTGGCCCCTGAATTCTGACAGGATGAACTGGAGCTGCCAACTATAGAGAAGGGTGTTAGAAAGCATAAGAGGAAACTGCAGAAGCTGGTAGAATTTTGCATAGAGTAAATTAAAAAAGTATAACACAGGGCACTTCCTTCTCGACAGTGGACAGCCTTGCTGGAAGAATGGTCACACGACAAATTTCAACATAATCTATTGACATCAGACCTCTGAATCTTGTGTTTCGGAAAGGCTGGTTTTCAGAGACACAATGTCCAGAAGGTTTCTCACATAAATACTTATGACAAGTGCCCAGCTTACAGATCTCACCAAATCAAACCTTACTTATCTGGCAAGAGAAAGCTGCTTGGAAATCTGTACCACTCCTTTCCCACACAGACGTTAACTGGTCTCCCCTCTGGCACAGTGTGAATAGTTGGGTCAGTGGCAATTCTGTGAAATTCTGGGTATAAGTCCAGAGGCCCATGGTAGCCTATGGAAGAGATAATGTTGCAAACAAGGCTAAAACAGACAACATTTGTTTGACTTATCTCAAAAGACTAGAAACAAACGTTCATACCTATTTTCTAGTTGACAGCTTATTGAATAAGTTAAATGGCCACTAAAAAGTGGCCGGACTCCAAACCTTCCCATTCCTGCATTTTGGAGGTGCTGTTAGCAAGCACCTTTATTGACGTTCTCCAATCCTGACTGTCAACAAATATTCACCAGTAAAAAAATTCTGCTGCATGACTTTGCAGATATGGGAAGGCTCACTGCACGGCCCCAGTTCAAGAAAGCACATAAGTACCATGCTTAATCCATTTCCACAGAGGTCACATGCACCAAATTACAAATTTTACATGGGAAAAATGCTTTTCAAGTAGGACCTTATGTTTACACATTTAAGTATCTGCATAGACAGTAATCTGGATACAGATTTTGAATAAGTATAGCCTTCCAGGCTGAAATTGGAGGGCATCGGTGCTTTAGCTGATATAATTATACTAATATGCATCATACATCTAATCAATATTTAAATTGACCAATACAACTTATTCCTTCCAATGGAAGGTACAATGATATCTAAGCTCCTAAACCTGTCTTAGCTTCAGACCAATACCCCAAGAAGCATAAGACCATACCAACCTCTGAATAAGGCAACCGAGCGTGACAATGACAAGAGGCCAAAAAGAAAGACAGTCCCCAGAGCCAGCCAGTTGGAGGAGACTGTGTAGTGTTCTAAGCGGTAACGCTGGAATATGAAGTGGTAACACTTCTGATGAGAGGAAAAAGAAAAAAGAATTTGCCCAAACTCTGATACGGTTGAAAAACTAACACGAGAAACTGCATCAGATGCTTGGCTTGGTCCCTCTCTCCCGCTCTGCCTTTGTGTAGGAGGGATTACCACTTCCCGGCTTGTCAGCATACAACAAAATGCATTTACTACACACATCCCTGCCCTTTATAGCTGGCCCGACAGTCCAAGAATGCCCAGCACTATGGCAAGTTATTAATCCTTGTGACATGTCTTGGATGTTAATTTGTACTGGCATTGTAACATCACAACTGCAATCAAAAACTCCCACTTGCAAGTGGGACAACAAATCAAAGTCACCACGGAACAACAAGTGGCAAGGAAATACTCTCAGCCATTTATAATGTGACGCAATCCCAGACAAGTTCCTAATGTGATCACATTATAAAGTCATGACATTTGATCTTTTTTGCTGGACTATTCAGAAGTTTGCACGAAAGTCCAAGATTATCGGATTACTTCATTCTGCATGCCACTCAGGTAGGGGAATTCCAAATACTTCTGCATCACTGCACAGAGCGAGCTAAGAGTTTTCCAGGCACTTTCCATTAACCTATACAGAAGGACTACATTTTTTCTCATAAAAGCAGCAATGTGCACACTCTTCAGCACTTTACGTGATGTGCATTTTGCTTCCAGAGACTTAATATCTGCCCGTGAAAAACGGTATGAAAATGAAAGTGCACTAGCTAGCAGATTAGATATAGATGATGACAAGTTACCCACAGGACAGGGAGCTACGTAAATGCTGCAGCCTGTGTAACAGACACAGACATTCTGCAGACATTCCCAAGCTTTGGAATGCAATATTACCAAAGCCAGCTAGCACTTTTTCTCCCTAAAGGTGTGAGCTCCTTAAAAATCAACACATCCTACCGGAGCTTACCTGAAGAGCAGAGAGCGCCACAGCACCACAAAGGCAGATGAGAGGATAGATGGGAAAGAGAAACCTCTCCTCTTTGTGGGGCTGACTGAAGAAAATCACGATCCAAATGTACATGGGAGCTAGTGTCAGCCAGTAAGGACGGCCCAGATTCTGAACTGAAAGAAAAAAAATACACTCAGCAAAGTAGTAATCGAAGAGTAAGAGATTTATCCTATTTTCCCCTCTTGCATCCACCTTTCACTTCAAGTCATTGTTTAGCCACTAATGTTTCCGCAACCTTCATAGCTTCATTACAAAAATGACAGCACGTGAGAGGTCTCTCAGGTACCTTCTGCCCAGTGCAGGAAATAACTGATTCAAAAATAACAACAATTACCCTGAATTTTAGTCATGCTGAGGGGAGTTGCACAGTGTCTGACAATTTTCATTCCCGTCTCTGCCCTCCTCCCTACTGCCAACAGCAGGGTTAAACAATTTAGCCAAAGGCATTTCACAGACAATAAGAACAAAGCACCCAGCAGAATGGCTCCTGCTGTTAAGCACAAAAACACTAAGTGAACAGCAAGAAGTCTTGCATTGACAGGATCTCCTACAGGGCTTTTACTGTTTTCTGACAGTATGTCAGTCATACTCAATAAACAGATATAAGCAAACACCCATTAGCATATATTTTCAGCAAGGTTTACGATGTTATTGCTTCATGTATCCAGTAAATATCAGAGAACAGATCCCTAACTGGACTGATGAACCTGGAGGCTGCTGCTGCCATTTAACATATGGCATGAATCTTCCTCAGGAAAAATGGCACAGAAGAACTGTAACTGAATGCTCGGTTCTCACAGCTATCTTTCACTCACCATGAAATTTCTGGAGCAGGCACTCCATGAGACAAGTCAATGGCAGGACAAGTAGAGCCAAAATAAATGCCACATTGAAATTCAAAAAGCCGTTGATGAAATAGAAGGACCAGTGTTCAGTACCTAAAGCACAGGAAACAAATCATGGGAACAAAGCATAGAAAACCATCTAACAGTGACAATGGAACTAGCCAACAGGCTTACAAAGTACCCATATGTCTTACAATTATGTCTACCCTAGAGACTTTCTTTTCTCCCTTTTCATGAGGGATTTATTTCCTTTTTCACTGAGTCATAGTCAGTGTTAAATCTGCTGCTTATGATTCACAAGTTACTAGCACCAGTCTTGGCCAACAGAAAGCTGTGACACAAAACTCATCTTGGCCTTACGGAAGCCTATGCAGCAACAATAATAAAGTCAGGAAATTTTATCCATCAATCATTCTAGCTAACATCATTCTTGTTACAGAGGGATAATCTAAAAGCACACCACGCTAAGACATTATTGTTACCCTACAGCACATCAGTGGTGTTATACTCCATGCTGTCACAACTAGAAAATGTACTAGAACCAAACAACAGAAAGTGCTCCCATTCACACTTCAACTAAGACACTGCTACTAAAGTGCATCCAGATGCTAGTTTTGATACTTTCCCATAATAGACACTATTTAAAAATTCCCTGCTCCATTTTTTCCTGCCGTGTGGCTTTAAACAGCAGCAATTCAACTCCACTGCCTGGCACACACAGACAGGTGTTGGTTGCAAGCTGGAAGGATGCAAATTGACAGAAATTCTAGTCCAACTGTCATTCATCTGGACTCTCATCTCAAGATGCTTAAAACCCTAAACAATGAGCAATGCCAGTTCCTCTCTGCACATTTGCCACTTTCTCTGTGTGATTAGCTCAATCAGTCGATAAATGACACGCGGGGGCTTTAATCACTGCACTGTTGTGACAGGTGTCACATGCCACAGCAATTTCCTGCAATCAGAGTCACTTAAAAAGGGTCCATGTTGAAATTAATCAGACAACTGAAAAGCAGCAGGGAAAACCCAACACCTCTGCAGCTCCTACAACTAAATACAGTTACGAGTGGAAGTAGTAATGCCAGAAACGTGCAACTGGAATGGCCGAGGCGCCGCCCAAGCAACATAAGTTCTTTTAGGATCTTTACCTATTAGCACTGAAAACGAGAAGCAGTTACAGGGTTCTGAACTGTATAGCTGTTTGCCTACTCTCAGTACAAAAACTAACACAATCACTTGCTTGCAGATGAACCCAGGAACAGACAAAAGTCTTCTTAAACTGACATAAATTGGCGATTAGTAATATAAATTGATTATTTATAGGGCTTAACAAGCCATCACGCTGCAGCTCGACCACAGCAATGGTGAGAGCAACTTGGCACAAAACAGAGATGTTGTAAAACAGGCTTAAACTGTCCAATATTTGCCACAGGTTAAAAGCCTGCAAACATACCAAAGCTGCAGCTCAGTTTTTAAGTAGTAATTAAACCACAATAATCTGATCATGAGTCACTGCTCATTCTAAACAATTTTGATGCAGTCCTAGTATAATCAACAGCCGGTTTTCTGCATTTGATTTATTTTCATTCTACTTAGTGACCAGGATTCAACAGAGCAAGGTGTCATATAAAGAGTTCCAATTCCAGTACTTTCAGTTATGGCCAGGCATGAGCTGAAGAAAGCTTCCTAAAATGCCACAGCATTGCAAATCATAGGCAAACCTCTCATCACAGGAAGCAGGGCACAAGCTGTGTCACCAATTGCGTGTTCTTAGCATGTACGCACACAAAAACACCACAAAGCCACAGAATCAGGCTCAGGAATGTCTTCTTAGAAGGTACTTTCTCTTGACTATAGAAAGCTAATAACCACAAGGGGAAATATTCTTTGCACAGATGGTGTTTATCCAGAAGGAGTATACTGCTAAAGGAAAAAAGAAGAAATCCAGCCTTGCCTTTAGGACTCCAGCCTGAGGCAAAGAAAAGATAGTGTGGTGATTACAGTGAAGATACAGGTCGATGACTGCAATCTTCACCAGCTTCAGCTCCCATCACACGAAAGTTGGGAAATCCCTGTTCCAAAGCCAGAAGGGCTCTCTAAACACACAGTGTTGTCCTGACCACACTGCATAAAAGAGCAGTTTTGGTTAGGCTCTTTTATTAGCCCAAGGATGTTATACAAATGTCACTATGAATAAAACACTTCAGAATACATTCGTCCCTGGAGCATGCTGGAAACACTTCATGCACTAGTGTATAAAAAAGGTCATGGAAGAGCCCATGCCAAACCCCATGAGACAAAAAGCCTGGAGTCTCCATTACAGTGATTCACAGCAAGAGGCTTTGGTGCCTTCCTGCAGAGACGAAGAACCACAGCATGGCAGCCATCACTGTTGTGCCACAGCACAGTGAACAAGCCACCACTCAGCACCCCCCAAAACAGGCTTCAAGGGAGCTTCCAAATACAGCCTGCAGGACACTGCTGCAGAAAGCCTCCACCAATCACTGGCGAACCCCTCCCAGAAAACCTTGCTAGAGTTGAAACAGACTACAGAGATGCTGGAGACCCTGTTCCCTAGGACACCCTGAAGTCTCCTCCAGCAAAAAGTCCCTCTCAAACTCCGCTAGAAACATAATAAACTCTTCCTCTGACTCTAGCACTACAGGTATAAGCAACTTAGTGAAGCGGCAGCCCCCAAACAAAGGCTATGGCTTCACCAGAAGGATTCAGACCTAAGATCTGGGTCACCTAGTATCCTGAAAGGCTACCACCAGGAAATCGCATGATAGGCAGATGATTTGCTTGCAGATTAGATATTATCCTGGTCTCCAACACTAGGAGATTATCCTAAACCCTAGAGCATGAGGTTTAATATCCATTCTGAATTTGACATTATTATTGACGATGACAACTCTGACTGCCCTTGATATCCATAAATATTTCTAACCCCTTTTAAATTTTGTTGAGGCTATCGGCTTACTTATTTCTCATGGCACTTATTCCTACATGTAACTATATGTCTGAAATGATGTTGTATACATCAATCTGGAATTTTTGCTAACATAAAAACCATATGGAATGAAACGTTAATCCCGTACTTGCTACTGACTCACTTTGCAAGCTTAGGAAAGGCATTTCTTTCACTCTGTGTTCAGCTCTGGAAAGTAGAGATAACTTTTATATTGCCTAAGCCCAAAAAAGGGGAAAAGTTCATAAGCTTTATGAAGGGCTTATAGAGGAAGGAGCCTAAATATTATCTTTGCTTTTTCTGGACTCTGATGCTTGTCATTGTCAGAAGGTCATTTGATTTTTTTTTCTCTTCCATTCTGTTGTCCAAAAGAAACAAGGAGATCCAGTGTAGCCTATGTGACTCAAATTTGATTTGCATCCATTAAGATCGCCAGAGAAGCATGTGGAATGAGTTAACCTTTCTTCCTTCTGTAGAGCCTGAAGGATACTTTTACAGTAACATTGGATGCTACTTGCCAGCAGAGCCCAGGCCACATACTGTCAAATAATCAAGACCATTCCCAAAGCACAGTGTGGAACTAGGGAGTCTGCAGAGACCTATGTGACCTGAAATAACGATGGGTCCTGCACTGCTGCACGTTTCCCCAAAGCTCTGCATCCTCACTGAGGGGTACAAGAAAAGCCAAGAACAGGATTAAAGCCGACACATACACACATGCACATACACACGAGATCATGTCTCTCTTTCCTTGGCTTAATTAAATTGGCAATTGATCCAAGTGTGTAACCAGCATTTTTCAAATATATGATGAATGACTCAATTCTTTATTATAAATAACCACTCTGAAAGAAACACCCAGAAAGCAAAATGTAAAAGTGACTGCACACTGTGGCAAACCCAAACTGTATTAAACAACTTCATTTGTGCCTGTTGCATTCATGTTGCTACCAGACAGTTCTCTGTTGTGATGCAGGGTTGTTGAGACATCTCATGATGATTTACAGAACTTTGAAACTAAAACCAGCTTAACTTAAGGCACTTGAAACCCAATGGGAAATGTGATAATGTTCCACGGATTCCCAACTCGAGAGAGACACCCCGTGGCAAAAAGTGAAAACTGACACTTTCTGGAGGTGGCAAGCTGTTCATCCTTTTGCCTATGTCCAAAATAAGACCAGCAAGCAATACCTGCTAGGTCTGTCCCTTGACAATAGCAAGAAAATCAACATTTTCCTTCCTGTGGTGTTATCTTAAACTCACCATACAGATCAGGTCCATGAGAGGTGAAGACATTGTATAAGACAATGTTGAGAGGCGCAACTACCAGCTTCCCATAGTAATAGCTGTCCACAATTACCAAGGGCACCTGCAAGAAAGTTTCTATAATGTATGCAGCGTCACAAGCTCTCAGCTGTATAGCCCAAAAACTTTACGTGATTTTGTTTACGAAACTACTCTTCCACTCATTGCAAGCCAAATCCTTTCTTTCTTTGACATATTACAGGGACTTACCAGAAACATGATCAATGACACCACACACCAATTTAGGAAGCTTTTCCACCTCTGCTTCATGATTAGCAAGTCAAAGGCAATAGGAAGGCTGAAAGAGAGAGCAGGCATTAAATGGAGCCTTTACCTTGCCCCACCACGAGATTTTCTATCTCTTTGAAGCAAGGGAGGCAGTAACTTGGCGAGAATCATCACTTCACTGGGGTCTACTAGTCCCAGTTTCACTCATTTGGCTCAGGTCTGTTCCACATATTAGGGTCAGGAAATCCTCCCAAACCTAAGCAGCCCAAAGGCGAAGAAATAAGGCTGTGGTTCCTCCAACCCTGTGCAACTACATTCCCCTCAGCCAGGCAACAAGTATTTGAGAAAGTACAAAACTTCTTAGCATCCCTCTCTTACCCAAGGGCTGCACTGAAGGGCCAGGCCACAAGGGCTCCTGCAGCCACCGCCAACACAGCTACAGAGGTCTTATCCATATACCAGCCAGTCATAGCAATCATGGTGGTGTACATGCAGAAACTGCTCGGGAGGAAAGCTGCAACACAAAGAAAGAAAGGGGTTAACACACCTTCTCTACAGTTAGAGAATGCACCAGTCCAAGGTGAGGCTAAACATCTCTTACGGTTTCCATGGAGCCTGGGATGCTTCACTGGAAGCTCTTAAAACTCCTAAGCTCTGGAAAATCATAGCTAAGTTTACAAGAGTTTCAGCAGTTTACTTAGCAGAAAGGCACAGCTAGATAAAAGAGACAGGACACAAAGGCAAATTACTATCCAAAAAAAACATGGCTTTCCCTCCTCAGATTAAGCACTGTTTAAAGAAGGCAGGTCAATAATCTTGGCTCCACTGCATCCAGACTGGAAGCTGCAGTAAAAATAAATATGCCTGCAAGAGGAAAGATAAAAGAAAGGGATGCAGGAAACCATCTCAATCAAGAGCTATTCTGTCTCCACACCTGCTGCAAGAAATACCTGCAATGCAGTACAGCAAACTATCTAGTACAAGGCACTGGCTGCTAGAGAGATTGTGCTGTGGATTTTCTTCTCTCTGGACCTGCACTTGGTTCCTCTGGACAAAATCATTATTAGTTAGGCTCACTGATTAAGAGACTTACCTGCAGATGAGCAGAACATTCCAGTGCTGAGGACTAAGAACGCCAACATCAGCCGACTCACATGTAGTCCAAATTTCTTGCAGACAGCCCTAAGGAAGCAAGGGAGAATTAGAGACCACTGAAAAGTCTTCAATACAGAAAAGCACAATACTCAACGCATGCAGAGCCACAAGCAATTCCTGGAGCATCCCCAAAGCTTTAAGCTGGATGGCTCCCATTTCTCAGCCCCAAAGGCAATCTGCAAACCAGCAAGGTCACCACTGGCCTGGGATTTCAGATAGTCATAGCTCAAGATATATCAGCTTCATTCAAGGTAAGGGCTCGAAAGGCACAAATAAAAGGACGTGCAGCATAAATAAATACCTAGCTTAAATAAAACAATTGCCTGTTCAGATTACTGCATTTAGTGGATGTAGACACTATTGGCAAATACACCACAGAGGGAAACCATAAATGCCTCCCACCAAAAATCACCACGATAAACATACACAGCACCAGTCTCCTTCCAGCAGAGCTCAGTTTACAAGACACCCACCCTACTTGCTGATATCAGTGAGAAGTGGGGTAGCCAAGGCAAAACACTGCAGTGGAGAAGTGGGTGGTGAATC
Organism: Tinamus guttatus; assembly: GCF_000705375.1. Next base: position 160,084 of record NW_010584828.1, on the reverse strand, counting down.
TCAGACTACAATTTTGTCCTAGCAGTGAAACTCCAAAAAATATTTCATTAAGTTGCCTTAATAGACATATATCTTTAGGCTTGATTGTGAAACAACCCAGTCTAGGAGACATATTCACATATGGGCGTAAGAATATGTTTTCTGTGGCAAGAATTGAATGTGTTATTCACAATGCTTGAAAAGACTCACAGCAGTCACCTTCCTATACTCACTTATAGAAATAGAGTTCACAAACGCAGCTCAGGAAGGCCAGGAAGCATCGGAGGAAATAGAAGATAAGAACCTAGGAGAGGCACCCAAGTCAGAACAAGGTTCACAATAAAGCTGATGTACCTGGTGGTATCAAACAGGTCCCAAGAACAAAAGGTCTGAACCAGATGGAGCAAATTTAACAGCAGTGACTGAGCCTATTCTTGTAGACCCAGACTGCAGACCAAGGGATGGCAAAAGCTCCCAACAGCTCAAGGGCTAGCCCTCTAATCCTGATGCCCTTTACAGCAAATAAAGTGAACACAGTGCACTGAACTGACTGGTGCTATCTCCCAATTCTGGAAGACTGTAAAGAAAAATATTTGCAAAAACAAATTCACTCCAGATATCCAAATAACATGTAACACCACAGATGCCTCTGGATACAGGTGAAGAAAAACTTTCACAACATGACAAAAGCTCACCAGGTAGAATGCATTTTCAGTAGTTTTGTTATCACTTATTATCACTGACAACAGAGAAAGCAACTGTTTAACCGACACTAAAAGCATGTTAGTTTCTCACAAGAGAAGCCTTAATATGTCTCATTTACCTTATTAGTTTGTAGAACTCTAGCATGGAACAAGGCTGGTAAGGCATGAAGCCACAAGTAACCATAGGAGCGGATGGCATAGGCTGGAGAGTATTCCCATGTCTGGAATCCCTTCCCATAAATGAGGTAGTGTGTCTACAGAGGTGATCAAAAACAAACAAACAAACCAAAGTGGATCAAATGAAGTCTGCAGCTTTGCACTTCCCAATATTGAATCCTCGAATATTTTTCTTTGAAAAACACAGATTGGAAACAGGTTTTAGAAAAAGCTACCTTTGTATGGACTGATTACAAACTCTCAGATTGCTCCAAGGAGAAACTGCCACTTACCGGTTCCCAGTAGTTAAATGTCTCATCGCAATCTGAGATGTTGCTTAAGAGAGCAGCACAGAACCTGGCTGAGATGAGACACTTGAAGGCTGTAGATCCTTCAGGGGCCCAGACTTGTCCTGTTTTGTTTCCAGATGGTCTAGCACAAAAGACATATATAAACATACACTAGGAAGTCTCAGTAACAGGACTAAGAGTAGTGAGGTGTCCCTCAACAAAGAATTAACCAGGAATAGCCTTTATAGCTCTCCAAGTAACCAAGGAACAGCCTTTTTTTTTTTTTTTTTTTTTAACTCTGAAAACACTGCCTTGGCCAACACTTGTGAATCATTCTCTTCCTTTCAAACCTTGCTGCTCTAAGCATGTTTGCACCTCCTTAATTCCCACCATGATGGAAAGCTCATTTAGAGCATTCGGTGGGTACAGATGGCACTTCTATTTACTGCTCTCTCTGTGGGCCCCAGAGCTCCCTCCCCGTATCATCCCACAATGCCACAGAGCAGCAAAGTTCCTGCACCCAGCCCACCCCTAAAAGCCAACCTCACATGACCTCATCTATCCCTCCAGCGCAGAGGCAGAGGGGCAGGCACTGCCTGCTGTGGTGCCATGAGGAGCAAAAGCTGCTTTGGACACGCCGAGGAAACCCACTTCCACCGAGTGTGCCAAGCTCCAGGATGCCCACTGCGGTACCTCACCACGCAAATCATGCATGTTGTACAAAACTCTAACCCCGAGAAAAAAACCGTCCGAAATAACACTCGTTCTCTGGACCGCCCCCGCCCCAGGAGACGGTTGCTGACCCCCGAAAGCAGTTATGCCCGCGGACGGCAGTGCCAGACCCCCGGGAGACCGTTACTCGCCCCTCGCGGCGGTTGCTGACCCCGCGCAACCGTTGCTGACC
>NW_010584828.1:95873-146305 GCF_000705375.1 Tinamus guttatus | reverse complement strand
GTGTCCCTGGGCCTGCGCAAGCGGCTATTTTGGTCTGTCTTTTTATCACGCACTCCTCCCTGCGGAATTCACTCCGTTAAAGCCTTGCAATCTGCAGCCTTCACTCTCAGCAGCAGTGAGCACTCGGCAGGTTCCCGTCCCCGGCACACCATGACCACACGGACCGTTCCCCATGCCTACCCTATGAGTTCGGAGTACGAGTTTGCCAGTCCCAGCAAGATCTACGACCAGAACTTCGGGGAAGGTAAGGGGGAAGCCCTTGTGCCCTGTGCTAACCCCAGCAGGAAGGCCTGATGGTCGCAAGCCTGCACAGGACCTGCCCCCACGCTCCCGTTTGCTAATATAAGGAATGGCTGAGCAGGTCCCGCGCCTGCCCACCGCCCAGCTGCAGTGTACCCCACTGCCCTCTGCAGCAGGGTCCCTGCTGCGATGCCAGGGATAAGAATTAGGCCATCTTGGAAAGTGCTAGCACAGGGAGGAGTTTTTGCAGCGGGGGCAGTGGAGAAAAGCTGAGCTGGGGTGTTGAGCACAAAGGCAGCAGGGGCTGGCAGTAGGGGAGGAATGTGGGCAGCAGCAGAACCATTCAGAATGCAGGCAGCGTGAAAAGGCCGAAAGCCCCAAGGAAAGCCCCCTGGACAATGCTGCACAAAAGGGCTTTAGTTCCTCCACAGTTTCTTCACCGTCAGCGTTTTCCTGTGCCCAGCCCCAGGCCTGGCTCCGCAGAGTACTCCGTGCACCTAGCGGTGCCTCTTGCCCAACGGGCAGCAGTGAGAGGTGGTGGCCGGATGGTGGTGGCTCCGAGTGTGTGTTTTGGAGATGCAGAGGCAGGAACTCAGTTCCTGTGGTGTAGCTGGTGCAGCAGCAAAACCAAGGGATGCGCTTGCCACATCCCAGCCTCCTCCAGGCCCCATCAGCTCCACTGCCAGCCCTCCTCCTCCTCCTGGAAAGCCCATGCTCCTCACTGCGTCTCCTTTTCAGGTGTGTCCCCCTGTGAGATTTTAGCCCCTGCCCTCTATCATGGCTACTACATCCGGCCACGGATCAACAAGCAGCTGGACCGAGGTACCTCCGAGATCAGCCTCAACAACCACAAATTCCAGGTGTTCCTGGACGTCTGCCACTTCTTGCCAGACGAGCTCACTGTCCGCACTGTGGACAACCTGCTGGAGGTGATGGGGCAGCACCCACAGAAGTCTGACCGCCACGGCTTCATCTCACGAGAGTTCACCAGGACCTACATCCTCCCGCTGGATGTCGACCCCTTGCTCGTGAGAGCCACCTTGTCTCACGACGGCATCTTAAGCATCGTGGCTCCCCGGACCGGGAAGGAGGTGCAGGCCAGAGTCAACGAGGTGAAGATAACCCAGCAGAAGCAGCCAGAGGCAAAGGAAGTGCAGCCTGAGGAAGGGAAGGCGAAAGAGGAGTCCTAAAGGCCCCAGAGCTGGGCTGGAGCAGGGGGTGGGGGGACATCCTGGTGCCAGGCCCCTATTTCACACCACCAGTGCTTAGCAGAGTGTGAGAACACAGAGGGGCACGTAGATGGAAAAAGGGGCTGGGGACTGAGGCGGGGGTCTGAAGTGTTAGTGTGAGGAACTGTAATGTAAGTTGTCTCCTGAGTGCCTACTGAGCACGGTGCAGGGTGCTCCCGGCCCATCCCGTCTTACAAGGGTTGCAACTGTGCTCCAGCCTGGAAGGAGCTGCTTTTCCGGTGTGCTGGGAAGGGAGGATCCTGGTGCCTCACTAATGAGCCAGTGGCTGACTGCTGCGGAGGGGGTTGCAGATGGAAAGGAATGGCTGATCTGTAAAAGTGCTGCAGCTGTTGGGATGAAAGAGGAATAAATCTGACAAACCTTCTCTCTTCTTGCCTTGGATTTATGTTGCTACTGGCCAAGTTCCTCTGCAGTGCACAGTTCCTCTGCACAGATGCACCTTGGTGAGCAGAGTGCTGGGGCATCCCCACTGAGCTTGGCATGGGGGACTCAGAGGGCAGCCGGGGTACCGCTGCCACCATCCCTCCTTGCTCCAGCGCAGACAGCGTCACTCACTCTGCAGGCAGACAGAAACCTCCAGGAGGGAAGCCTGAGGGCTAGGGGCTCTTGGCAGTCAACAGTGCGTGTCTGAGACCCTTGCGGGCACCCAGGCGCTCTGGGTTGAGTGGTGGAGCGGGCGCACGCAGCTCTGTTGCAGGCGCCATGATGCTTGGGGCACAGGAGGAATGTCTCCCTGGTCTTGTGATACCAGGCCAAGGATTGCGTGTGCGATGGTTGGCTGCAGCTGCTGCCCCGGCTGGCTGGGAGGGCTCAGCCCATCCCTGCCACTCTCCTCCTAGATGCCAATTAAAGCAGCTAAATTGCTGTGTCATTGACCAAATATGGGGGTCTTTTTTGGGGAGGGAGCAGGCTCCCTGGCCCCGGCGCTTGCGGGACCATCGCTCTCGCCCTGCTGGAAGCGGCTCTGCTGGCCCTAAGTGTTGTCCCAGTGAGCAAATAGGACCCTGAACAGCCCCAGGACCTGCCCCATGCAGCCAGCTCCAGGCGGCTCAAGCACCAGGGTAAAGCTGCTTTCTCACCAGCAGGACCCAGAGCAGACCGAGCCGCTGTGCAGCTATTTTCTGCTCCCTGGGGCCCCTGCCAGCAGTGACGATGGGAGTGAAATTAAGCGCAGCCCTGAGGGCCTTGCCAGTTGCAGGAGAGAGGGAGAGGGAGTGAGGCAAAGCCTCTGTCCCCCACACCACCATCTGTACCCGGAAGGATGCCCTCCCTGGGGAAGCAGGACTGGATAAGCTGCTGCCAGCGAGTATGTCAGAAGATGCTGTCAAAATAAAAGCCACCTGTGCAGCAGGATTTGCCTGGGTTGTTAATAATAATCTCAGAGATATTGACTTGCAAAGACCTGAAGAGGCTGCTTGTCAAAGCCGGAATTGCTCCTGCACATGCCATATTCGATGTGCATGCGTCCCATGCACAGCAGCCCCTGCCAAGGCCCTCAGCCTGGGCAGGGAGGATGCAATGGCATCTGGCCCTGCTCTGGCTGTGCAGCACAAGGACTGTAGGTCACTAAGCTGCTAGAGGCTGCAAAAGGCTGCATGGACTGGTCTGGGGCTGCAAACAGTCAATTTGGAGGCAAATGACCTCAGAGGCAAAAGTGGCCAAAGGGGTTCAGAGCTCTCCTTTTTTTGAAATGCCCACTTGCCATGTGCCTGTACCACACCTACCCCACCATACACCTTTCTTGGTGTACGAGGTACCTCGCTGCTACTGCAATACGAGTTAATAGTCACTACTCTCCTCTCCCACAGGCTTCTTCAGCTCTGTCTTTGCTCTCCTGCTGGGCTGCTGCCGGCTCGCACAGTGCCAGCTGCAGGGCCTGTTACCCAGACGATGTCTCTGGGTGCCTTAAAGCAGCTGCTTGGCTGGGTGCTGCAGCAAGGGGGGCTGGCACAGCGGGGCGGGCTGTAGTGGGCTGTGCACAGGGCCCTTGCCGGCTTTGCACAAAGTAGCGTGATCGCTTTGTAAAGCGGGAGAGCTGGAAGCCAGGCTTGCTTTTATCCCTGCAGACGCAGACTGACAAGGGAATGCAGAATGGCAGCCAAATGTTTTTCAGCTCTGCCAATGTTTTCGATGCCTTTCTGTTTCTCTGATGGAGCTCAAACCAGCAGCTCCAGCATTTGTGTCGGGCTGATGGGAACCATCTCTCAGTCTCTTTTTTTTCTCTCTTTCCACAAAGCAACAAAGCCCAAGTTATCCCTGAAATCAAAACACAGACTGGCTCACTAAACCAACAGCGTCTGTGGCAAATTCTGAGACACGCAGTCTGTGCTTCCTAAGGGGACACAGGCTCCTGAGACCAACTGTTTTTTGCAGGAGCTGGAGAACACGGTCCAGTTGGGGCTAGCTCATCTGGGATTTGGAGGACATCTGTGTCCTACGGTCCATCCCATGACAGTGCCTTTGGGCAGATAACAGAGCATATGGTGAACCCAGCTCAGAGTAGGGTCTAAGCTGGCCCCTTAGTTGTGCTGTGAGCTGCAGCCTGGGACCGGCAGAGCTGGAGGAGGCAAGAGCTATGCATGTTCAATCCAGCTAGCCAGGAGGGTGAATTAAAACCTCCCCACTTGCTAGCGCATCCCGTGAGGACTGACGGCTGAATCAAGGCTCTGCAGCACACAGCTTCAGCTGTATTAACATGATATCTTCTGGTGTTGGGTGTCAGCTCTTGTACAGCTGCTGGAGATTAGGGCCTTGCTGTGCAGTCCAGGAGCTGACAGCTGCTGTCTGAAGGGCTCTCGGCAAGAGCTACAAAAGGCAGGTGAAAGACAGATTAATGTCCCTATCTGACAGGCTAGGGACTGTGCCTAAGGGCAGCGTTGTAGGTCCTTAATGGAGTTATGTCCCTCGTGGGAGTCTCAAAAGCAAAAATCTGTACTTTCTGGTCTAGATAAAGACCCGGACTTTGTAAAACCTGGATGGACAGTAATGTGCCTCAGGTTATGTGCACCTTCTGTCTGGACAGGTGCAGCAGCACTTAACCTCAGCCGAGCGCGGACCTGCAGGGCCAGCGCATGGCCTCCTCCCAGCAAGACTCGCTCACGTGCCAAGGTGCCGCCAGCCCCAGCGACACATTTCTCTGGCATCCCATGAGTGATGCAGCAGCAATTGGAGCATAAACGGGACTGACAGCTCCTTGCCCCCAGGGCCTCCCCTGGAGTTTCTCCTCTCATTCAGGGACATCTGAAATCTCCAACCTCTTCCACAGCGCTGCTGGCATTAGCTGGACGACACTGGTAGGAGAGGGGGATAACAGAGACGGAGTCACATTGCAGATCAGAAAACAGCTTTTTAACCCCGGGGCTGAGGCCTGGAGGCATGGCGCTACCTGGGTGCTACCTGGCCCCCTCCTTGCAGGCAGCCAGAAGGCAGCGCAGAGCCTGGGGGCCGGGGAGCCCTGGGCAAACCCTCCGGTAGATGGCACGCTCGGGCCTGGAGAAGCGGCGCAGTGATGGAGAGAAATCCGACACTGCCAGACACTCCCTTAGAATAGCCAGAGGCCGAGCAGGGAACCAGGAAATACAAGCTCTCCCTGTCCAGAAAACACTGCTGCTTCATGAAGGAGGGAGCAACATGGGCAATCTCTGCAGTTGTGGGCGAGCATGGTGAGTACAGGGTGCACCGGAGACCAGGACAGCTGCAAGGGCTGGCGACAACGGGCAAAAAAAGTTTGGGTAGACTTTGCAAGCTTTGCTGGTCGGCACCGAGTCTCCCGGGGCTGCCGCTAGGTTCTCAGCCAGGCACTTTGCCCACGGCCACAGGCACCCGGCGCAGGTGAAGGCAGGCGGCAGGGCTCTGGCCACCAAAGCAGGGATGAGATCAGGTGCTTTGCCGAGCCAGTCCAAGAGCCTTGTGCTCCCCAGTTGTGCTGGCTGCTAACTGCAGTTTAGCTAACGCCTGCGTGTGCCCCAGCGCTCCTCTGCCAGGTACGTGCCGAAGGGGTCCCCTTGGTGTTCCAGGGGCAGTGCTGGCACCAAGGGCTGTGGGGGAGCTTCCCCGTCTCTCTCACAGTGTCCCCAGTCAGCGTCTGCTTAGGTTTCATCTGGCTTGGGGAACCCTGCCCACATCTTTCAGATACTGTTGATTCTTCCCCCTGAGAGGGAGGGTGCGAGTTTAATTCCTCCAGGCTCGGGTGCTTGGGACTGAGCTCGGGACCGCCTTGCAGAGGAAGGGCACAACACAGCATCATTGGATGCCAAGGGGAATATTTGCTGCTTTGAGAGTGGTACAAGCAGGGAGTGCCACCACTATCAGCTGAGGCACAGAGGACGCTCTCTCCAGCACTGAGTTTGCTGAAGTATTAAAAAGCTATCATAGTTTCTTAATAACTGAGAGAGGTACAGCAGCACCTAGTGGCTGGAATAGAGGATGGGGTCGGGATGCCTGGATCCTCTGTCCAAGCCCCCAGTCGGAGGGCAGGATAGTCCGGGATCCAGGAACAAGAACTGGTTGCCTTGAAGGAACCTGCACATCCTGGCCCTGCTCTTCGGAGCCATTTCAGGAAGAGCTGCAGGCGCCAGGCATGGTATGGCTTGCAAAGCCAGGGATTCCTGAGTGCAAGCAAGCCCGTTGCAGCACACGTTGCACTGCCAGGCCAAGGCGGTGCCAGACTGTGCACAAACACCTCTGCCAAGGAAGGAAGCACGAAGCAGAATTTGAAGGTGACTCGCCTGGGCAGGGCCATGCAGGAGCGCGGCTTTCCGCTGCCCTCGGGCAGCCGCACTGCCGCAGGTTCTCTGCTGCCTGCTCCCCAGGGCAGTGTCAAATGCTGCTCTCCCCAGGCTACTGGAGCGGGGGCTCCTGTGTCCCGCTTGATCTTTTCCCCAGAGGTTCCATGGAAAGTAAGAAGTCAGAGCAGTATTTCTGCTGCAGGTGTTGCAACCCTATCACTGCCTTGTGGCAAATTCCTCCTATCAAGAGCAAAACTCTGGCCAAAGATGCAGAGCAAGTGCTCCCAGCACCCCTGCGGGCTCAGGCAAAGCCCTCTCCCCAGGACTATCATTCCCTGCCTTGCACAAGAAAACACATGGGCAAAGAAGGCCTGCAGCTCCGCACGCTGCACACACTGCTCCCTGCAGAGCAGGGAGGAAGCAAACAGGAACGTGCTGTTGGTAACATGGTCTTGAGAGCACCCACAAAGATCATGACTAAGAGCTGACTGTGGTGTGTTGAAGCCCCGCAGCAGAGGTTTGGATGATTCATAGCTTTTCCCTGGGGCTAGAGGGGGAAAACATGGTGCTTAGTTTCAGTTCAGGTGTCTCCAGGCATCGATACTGCTTTATTTCTGGATATTTGCTGTCTCTGCAGCACCCCAGCTACGTCAGTGAGAGCTGAGCTTTCTAAATAAAGCTGAAACTTGCAACAGGGCTGAGGGGAGATAGGGACTCACCTCTTCCCACATGGAAGAGCCTCGTCATCATCACCACCAAAGTGCAGGCCCTGAGGGACACGCAGCAGATGGTGAGAGACTTAGAAGGTTTCTGAAGGCTTTGAAGGAAGGGAAATTTATTCGCAGTGGGAAGTTACTGATGAGGGGATGTGCTCCCAAGTCTGCGTACATCTCAGCATGCCACCCTGCAGCAGGAAGGCTTTCTCTCTCCCAGGGAGCACTCCCAGATGGATTATGCAATGGACATGGATACCAACCAGTGCTAACCCACTGGAAAGCAGACTTGCATAGGGCAGAAATCAGGAAGGCATTGATGTTTGCAAAGGGGAGGAAGCGATACGGGAGCAGGGATGTGCATGCTGTCGCGCAAAATGCAATGTGCCTCTAGCAGGCTGTGAGTTGGTGCAACATGTTTGACCTGGTTTCCAGCAGAAGGAGGGAGAGGTTTGCCCTGCTCTTCTCTCCCTTGCCACATCCGCTCTAATTACTGCAGATCCAAGGCTGGGAGATGCCGCCTCCTGCCTGGCTGTGACTAGCCTGCAGACAGCCTCAGAATAGCTCCAGCCTGGCAGCTAACACACTCTCTACAAAGGAGGGCAACTAAAACAAGCGAAGTCAGCCTGTAAAGCTGATACTGGAACCACTACCCCAGGAAAGAGGCCAGGGACCTGCTAACTGTATTTACAGTGAAGCTGTTTTAATTACACTGCACAACCTGCCTGAACGCTACAAAGCAGCAATGTATGGAGCCTCAGGAACTGGCAGAGGTGGGAGAGAAGCAACCCAAGGCAGAGCCCTGCTGCCCTGAGCTGGGGCACTCCCCATGGGGAGTCTCCATGGCCCATGGGACCCTCACAGCGCAGCACGCGGCAGAGAGACAAGGAGCAGGGTTAGACCCTCTACTTGCGCAGTCCTTGGGCAAAGGGCTAGTGCTGGGGCAGCCCTTGTTTCGGCCTCCATGCAGCCAGCACAGCCTTCCTGCTGCAGCACCTCCCACCTCTGGCAAGGCTGGTTAATCATTACTGACCACTTTGAAGTTCTCCAAGTACCTTGCTCTCATTCATGTTTTTTTTTTTTTTTTAATTCAGTTTTTCTCTTAAAGCACCAAAGCCATCACTGCACATGCTCTGCCCTGCTCACCTGCCTACCCCAGCCCTGCAAAAAAAATCCAGCGCTGGATTTCCATGCATTCACAGGAGGAGCCACACAAGGCTGGCACCTGCTCTCCTCCGGCCCTCGGAACATGCCGCAATGATAACATTTGCTTCATGCCTCTGGCCCAGAATGTGACACGTCTCTGCTCGGGCAGCCTGCACTCCCCTTGGCAGCACCAGCCGGCGGGGGCTCTGGTTTTTGCTCCCTTTTGTAGCATGGCTGGAATATAGCTGTATTTGGCCTGTCTCTCTCTCGTTGCAGAGGTACAACTGAGGTTAAGTTTGGCTTGGCTTACACAAAGTGTACAGCTTGTTTGGTTTGGTTGTGTTTGGCTTGGTGGTGTTGAAGTGGAAAACTGAAAAGAGGAAAAACAACCTGAAAAAATAAATTAGCACAAGGTCTATGCACAGCTGCGCCTTGGTCAAGGAAGCCAAGAGTATGGGACTATCAGAGCAGATTGCTGAGAGAAATGTCTCTGCATCTGCACCTTTGGTTGCACGGCTGTGAAATGGGGCAACGTGGCTGCAAAACTGCAGAGCTGTCTGCCCTCATTCACTCTGATGCATGTGCATACTGGACAGCCAAATCGGGCTGAAAAGCAGGAGACTGGGGGGTGTCTCTCAGGTATAGTAGAAGTGCTGCAGAAACAGGAGAGACATCACCAGATCTTTCCTTTGGATTCTCTTCCCTCATCCCAGCTGGTAAGCTACCCACTGAGGGGACACCTTGTTATGCAATAGCAGAGTGGAGGCCAGGGCTGCCAGGGGCCAGGGCTGCTTGGGGCTAACATCTCTCTCTGATTTCAGGAAATGTCCTTCACCTTTTAAAAGAAAGAAGGAAAAGGAAGGTAAGGATTTGCAAAGCTGTTTTGGGGAACAAGACCAGGGGGAGCATCTTAAACCCTGGTACAGCTGATATCAGACAGTGCTGAGTGTGAGCTGGGGGGGCAGAGGTCCCCCCCACCTCTTTTGTGCCTAATATTCCCCAAGAGAAGTTTGGCCGAGACAAGAAGCAAAGTTTCTTTAAAACTTAGAAGAAAAAGGTATGATGTTCTGTTAGAATGGCAATGGGGAGGGAAAGGACTTCAACGTTTTCTATAAAATGCCTGATTCGCTCACCAAAAAGCATACAAATACCCTCAGGCGTCAGCAAGGCAGAAGCTGTGCCATGCTCCAGTGAAAGCCAGAAACACCCCCTGACATCATCTCCCTGGCCACCAAGTACATTCACTAAGTGGCCCACTTGTGCCTTGTGGCCTTCGGATCAAGCTTGGCAAAACATATTTGCCAGACAGCAAAGGAAATAACAAAGTTAAAACTGGGTCTGACTTCTCCAAGGGCCTGACAAGGAAGCTGTCTGTGCTGTGTGCATCCTCCTGGGTTCTGCCAAGAACATTGCAGTCCACAGCATGTTGTCATCTTGGGAACCTTTTTTTTTTTCCCAAAGAAACAAGCCCAAGCTTTCTTCTCAGAGGCAAGCCGCAAAGACAGGATTAGGGTGAGGATGTCAGATGGGCCATAAATTTGATATGTTTCCAGTGGGGAGAGCCCATGTGCCAGACACTGCATTTCTGCATTTAAAGATGGACAATAAACGGTTTTGTTAACCTGATCTGCTGGTGTTTCTTTTTCAGGAACTACAGTGAGACAGGAGAGCCTACAGCACCAGCATGGCAGGAAGGTAAACAGCTTCTTAGAGATGTTTTGCTAATGAGGCAACACAAGGACGGGGCTGACCATTGCTTCCTAGTCTAGATGGGTTGGGAAGACACAGGACAGCCTATTTTAAGCCTGGGTGTGCCATCCTGTGTAGGCTGGGATAGTTGTGGGAACAACGTGCATTGCTGCACGGTGATATGGGCCATTCTTCCCCTCGCTGGAGCAGTAAAGTGCTGCTAGCAGAGCCTGAGCCATCAGGGAGCTGGATGCTGCTGGTGGCAGGGTGCAGACTGTCTCTCCTGGGAGCAGGGGAACCCAGCTGCAGTAGCAAGTGCGGGACCTGACCATCTAGAGTTCTTTTTCCCTAAAGGCTCCAATGTACGAAGATGTCCTGGAGTTTCCTGTCTACGCCACCGTGAATAAGCCCAAGAATGTCAAACAGGACGACAGCATTCATTATGCAGACATCCAGGTGTTCACCAAGGCCCGGGAGCGCTCTGCAGAGGAGGTGAAGAACTTGCAAATGCAAAATGCCACAGAGTACGCTACCCTCAACTTCCCCAGGCCCAGGCTGAAATATGACAGCAAGAATGGGACCCTAGTGTAAGAGGCTTGCTGGCCCCCTCATCCTTCAGCAGCAAAAGAATTTCACAGGTTTAGAGATGCTGTAGACCCAAGCCAAGCTCATGGATAGACCAAGTTTCCCTGAGAAGGTGTAGAGAGGCTGTCTTCCATCTGCATTTGGCTTTGGAGGACACAGACATACTTATCCTCTTGTGAGGAATACTCCTATCTGGTTGACAAAAGACATCTCTTCAGAAAACGTGGGTTGCTTCTAAGGCTAGCAACCCACCTGCTCTGGGCTCCGAGAGAAGGCAGAACTTCTCAGCAGTTGAGGAAGGCTAAAGCTGCAGCCCAGAGCTGCAAGGAGAAAGTTTCTGCTGTAGCTGAGCTCTTCCTGAGTGCTGCTGTGCAGGCACACTTGGGAACATAGCAAACAGGATTTGATCAGGGATAGGTTGCCACTGGATTTTATGTCAATACTATGAAGATTCTGCAACATGCTATAGAAAATGACATGCGGATGATACTGCAAGGAAATGGCACAAAACTTCTAACAGTGTTTGCCACAGTGTGTTCCTCCAACAACAGCCACAGCACACTGAAGGTCTAAAGCACTAGCTGCACTTCCTTTGTTCAAAATAATAGTGTTTTGTGACAATGCACAGGACTAGGACCAAGACCAGAAATGCTCAAATGGCTGAGGGGTGCAGAACAAGTATGTTTGCTGAAGGGTTGCACAGATGGGCATCCTCCCCTAGCACATGTAGTGGACTTTTGGCTCTGGTTGCAAATGAAACAATAGAAACTCACTATTTACCTGTAAGGCAGACATTTAAAAGCCATTGCCAATATTTAGAGGTAGTTATAGTGTACAGTAGCTGTTTGCATGCCTGCAATACTAGGAATGAATCCCGGCCAACTCAGGCGAGGGCTTTTGAAACCTTTTTTCTTATTATTTTGTATTAGCAGCCCTACTTACAAAGCTCTGGAACGTAATGCTCATACGTGTTTTTTTTTCCTGCTAACTCCCCCACAGGTACATTTGGGAATCAATTTATGGGTTTAAAATAGTATTAGCACTAGTAGAGGAACTTCCGAAAGGCCTCTGCTGCTGAACTGAATTTGCTGCGTTGGCAACTGAGCAGGGCTCCCCCGTGGTATCTCCAGACACTAAATCAAAGCTTGGCATGTTCTGCTCCTCACTGACGGTCTGAACAGCTAAATGCAGAATGTGGGATGATTCATTTATTGCCAGTGTTTAAAAATGGGCATCCTGCTATAATTTTAAATATAAATCATTTTCCATATTACGGGTGAGCTGGATGTAAAGAGCCTGTAGCAGTTCCTACTCAGCACGAGCAGCAAAGCTGGCCCAGGCAGCGTTTGCGGAAGGGAGCTGTTCAGAGGACCAAGCCCAGCACTTTTCTACCTTAAAAGCTTGTTTCGCCATGCCACCCATCACACCTCAGAGGGGCTATCTCAAGGCCAGAGGGAGGCTTGCAAGGTAAGACCCTGTGTTTAGACACAGTACTAGGGTATTGGAAGGGCTCTTTTCCCCAAGTGCCTCCCACACCTCCAGACTCCTGCCCGTTCTCCTGCCTGTTGGGCCCAGCAACACTGGACGGCACAGACTGGCAGGGCATGTCCTGTTCTGGGCACCAGAGGGGAACCTGGGGACGTAGCCAGGTGCCTTCTTCCTGTGACTCATCGGTACGAAGACTAGAAACGCCAGCTTCGTGTCTAGCCCAGCCTTCCTTAGCACAGGAGTGATCTGATTTATCACACTGACTTTCTTAGATGTGATATTGAACACGGGTTATCATTTAGCAGTCAGGACGAGGGTGTTACAGAAGGTACAGAATCCTTTTTAAGGACAATTTCAGCCTGTTCCCAGCAACGGCCCTCTGTACAGGACCCACTTTTGCACTGAATAAATATTAAGAGATTCTGTGAACGTGGCCTCCTACATTCCCTGGGGTTGCAGCATCAGTGGGTTAAGCCAGTGCTAACCTAGCAAGTGTTCATTGAACATCGAAGGTTGAATTTTCTGTTGTAACTAATATATTTGCACTTTTTCGTGCCATCGCTGTGGGTGCGCGGGTACCCACGGGACCACTGCCCTGCTGGCTTTTACAATTCATTCTTTATGCTTTTCTTTTCTTTATAATAAATAAAAAATGTGTATGAAGGAAGTTCCTCCCTGCCTGCTGTGGGAAAAATGTGAAGACAACGCTTGCACTGGAATGGGTTTTTATTTGGGAATCACCTGCACTTGGAAGAAGCCTGGGGGAATTCAGCTGTTTGCACGGAGGGGGCATGCAGGCTGGGGCTGGGGGTGGGTGAGGCATAAGGCAGGGGCGCAACGCGCCGGGCCCGGGCCTGCGGCCTCCCGTCCGCGCCCGCCTCAGGTAGGACCCGAGCAGCCCCCCCCGACTCCCTTCCCTGTGTCCCAGTCCCCCGGGCGCCCCTTTCGAGGGATCCTAGTCCCTTTCCTGTGTCCCAGTCCCATGGGCTACCCCTCTCCTGGGTTTCCAGCCCTTTCTCCCTGTCTCAGTCGCCTGGGCTGTCCCTTTCCTGGGATCCTGGCCCCCTTCCCCACATCCCAGTACTCGGTCTGCCCCTCTCCAAGGATTCAGGCGCCCCTTCCCCACACGCCGCCCCTCTGTACTGCCCCACTCACAGAGACATCCTGGCCCCGCAGCCCCTTGGCGTCCTGCCATCTGCAGCCCACTCCCCTGGCCCGGGTGACGCTCTAAGGATAACTGTAACCAGCCACCTCAGGCTTATATTCTGCCCACCTCTAAGTGATTTTTAGAAATAATTATTCCAGATTTTTTTTCTTTTTACCTTGAAGTGTCTTAGCATTTTGCATTCTGTGAGCTCTTGTAAATGCCCCCATTTTTCCTGTCACTGGACTTTTCTCCAGACCTCTAAAAGAAGACTACACAGATGTAAATTTACTAAAAATTCATAAATATGGATAAGTTGGTATGTGGAACTGGGTCCTAATATTATTTATGGATCTTTACTACTTGGGTTCTTTAATACTGAATTAAGTAATAGCCTGTTATTTGACAGTAGAGAACAGTGCAACTTGGCTCTTGCAGACAAACTTCCTCTTGCCTGGCATATTTGGATTCCTCCTCTACACATCTTTATGCAGTTAGAGCCGATGTGACCAGGAATCCTGATGTTATGTAAGTTTCAAGGGAATTCTGGCTATAATTCCTATATGAAAGAGGATGACAGATATACAGAAATGTATAACTTTCTCTAAGTCCTAAGACAGTAGCCCTTAAATATATTCACTAAAGGCAGTGAAAAAAAGGTGGCAACCTTCTTCCTTTGTTCTGGTTAAATTAAGGAGTTGCCTTCGTATGCCCCCCCACACCCCCACCCTGCCAGCTTCTTTTCCCTAAAAAGTTTCTTCCCCTTGTGTTCAATACATTTGCCTCTTCTCCTCAGGTTTCAAGGCCCGAGTGCTGGTATATTCACCGTAGCATTGACTTAAGCTGTGGCAACCAACAGCATGGGAACTCTGGTGGATGTGGTTCACTTTGGCACATCACAGCCTCCTGCATCTTCTGTAAGTTTTCTGGAGTCCTTGTTGGGCCTGCCCAGTTTTAGATTCTGGCAGGGGAAAGCAGCTCAGTGACATGAAGGCATTAGTTGCAGTAGGCAATTCTTTGTGCTGTTCCTGCAGCTGTGGCCTCACATACTTTGCTTCAGAATCAAACTCTCTTGTCTTTACTGTCAAATTCTTATGAGCGAGATTTGAAGTACAGCCAAGATCCTAGTCTCTTTCCCAAGACTGTAGAAAGAAACAGTTGGTTAATGGTCATTAAAAAAAAAAAATCCATGGAGGGGAGGCTTGAAAGAAAGCATTGGTGTTTGTACTGACAGTACTTCTGTGACACCATGAAAGTCACACCATGAAAACATGAAATGGAGAAGTGACAGGGCTTTGTAAAATGCCTGGCCTATGCTTGGACTGTGGGAAAGTACAAGGGTTATGCTGAAACTGGCCGGGAGAGGGCAATGCCACCAACCAATCTGGCATCTATGTGTTTGTTTTGATGGTCACTCACAGGTATCACTGCAATTTGTTGCTGCAAAAATTAAGTCTCTTTAATTTTGGATTCACCTTCAGGCAGTTTTAAAAGTCACTTTTGAAAAGGAATATTGAGAAGCACTAGTTTTTACATAGAAACTCTTTTGTTTGTTTTTTCACAAAGTTAGCATTCAAAAGCCTCTTGTATGATGCTATAGGACTGAAAGAAAAATACAGTTCCTGCTGCAAGAGTAAAAGAGTGAAACACAAAGATGAGAGAGCCGAGTTATGATAGAAAAAAAAAGAAAACAAAAAAAAGCTATTTCAGAACATACACCCTCTCAGCTGCATTTGTGCAACTGTTACAAACAAAGGGAGAGCCCAGCATGCTCTGCCACTCATGCTAGCCAACAGAAGTGGCCTAGTTTCTATTCTCTGACATTCGTATTGCCAAAATGAGGCAGTTTTCTTTCAGAGATAAGAAGCACATATAGAAGCAAATCTTTGATGACAGAATCTCTGATGGGAAACACACAGTGAGCAGGCCTGTACCTGAGACTGGCACTTATGACAACCCTTTGCCCTTTGCTGTGTTGGTGTTCAAGCAAGTGGAAGGTCCACAATAGGGATACAGGGCTGAAGGGAAGCCCCTGAAGTTCATGTCTCACTCCCGGCTTCTCTCAGTGTTCCAAAAAGGAAGGCAGCGGAGGGCTTCTAACCTGAATAGTCTCTCCAATTCGAAGAAGCTTCTTCACAGCTTCACTAGTGTGTTCACCTGAGATAGTCTTTCTGCATTTCTCCAGAATGGAACTACTGTATTATAGGTGACACATCTGGCTTTACATCCTCTCACTGGTGCCAGGAAATAGCACCAGGGGTAGAGGGCCTGAGGTATAAAAGAGCATGCTCTGACTGACAGATACGTAACATATTGTGTGATTGCCTCTTCACTGAGGCTCAAAAAGGGGCTAGTGCCACTCAGAGTTTGTACTGTGAGCTTGGAGTTGTTTTGTGTTTAAGTGATCAAATAGCTGTGTCTAACTTCTGAACACAACTGCTCTGCACCCCTGCCAAACTAGAGATGCCTGTCAAAACCTCACATAAAACTTGTATAATCAAACACAGGTTGCACAGCAAGCAGTGGCTAAATGGCAGTTCCTATACCCTGCTGCTGCCCAAATGCTTTATAGTCTTTATACGATACAGTGCAAGCGCCAGTAGTAAATGCTTCATTCTTGCTCATTGCTAATGCAACAAGACACCTGCTAAACGCCACTGAGGATAATGATAAATGAACCATTTTTCTCAGTGTATCAGCTTATCATGATTTACAAATTAAATCCTGTGTGTACTTCATATTTCTATACTGTTTGAACAGATTATTTATTTTTATTTTTATTTATCTTTTAATTCCTGTGAATTTGTGTCATGTCTCCTGTGTAAAATCTACGGCTCCTGCCAATGGCTTCTCTCCTCTTCAAAGGATATCTGGAGCTTGTGAGGATTATGAGCATACAGTATTTAATCTGCTATCAAATTCATACAATAAATTGGAAAAACAGGGAACATCTAACAGCCATCTGCCAGCTTTCTGTGCAGACAGAGTACATTTGATTTTATTTCAGTATACCTTAAGTTTATTTTTCTTTATTCCATAAATTCAAGCGGTATAGAGAAGGATGGACTTTAGCCTTTTCACCTTTTAATCTCCTAAATCTGTTATGAATGTGTATTTACTATGTAGCATTGAAAAACAGATAGTAAATATGATGTTTATTTGAGAATATGAGTCAACAATGTCACTATAAAGTCCATAGAAAAAGCTCAAATGAGGTCACTTTCTGGCTGATGGAGAAACCATTTATTCAGATTATGTATGAAAATTGCTTGAAACTTCAAAGGCACAATCTACTTGATTACATTGTTGATGTTTCTTGTGTAGATGTTATCGAGGATAAATATTTATTGCAGTATAATTAAGCATTTGGACTGTTACATGCAGCCTGCATCATGGTGCTAACCATCAGCAGTGCAAGCTCTCAAGAATTTTATATGAAGTCTCACAATATTTATTATTTTGCTTAATAGCGGTGATACTACAATCAATGGTAATATGAAAATCTTAGTTGACACTGAATTATTAGAAGTATGTAAGGAAAACAAACATGAGTAAATAATTTAAAACTCATATCTTATTATGCAGGAGGCGGCTAGCTCTCTTTTGAATGAATTGGATTGGTAATTAGTGAATGATGTATTGCTTGTCTTTCTCAATTTTAGCTGCACGTTTCCAGATGTGGTGGAGAAAATATTAGCATGACAAAATTCTGCTATTGCTTTCTCCTCCAGATCCTTCCAATACTCTGGCTGAAAACATATTTGCTTTTAAGTGTGTCTTCTCACTTGGAAATGCTTGGTCAAAACCAAATATTATGAAATCTGAAGGCAAGCCTGAATGTCACTGGACAGTGCCTATACTGTTGCTCCCTGGATTGGCAGTGAGAGCCTCTGGCGAAAGGTGGCTTTTGGTCTTAGAGGTTTTTCATGTTTTTTTTTTTTTCTGTCATTTCCTCTAAGATGAAGAGAAGTCTAAGGGACTGCCTGGAGGTAGTTGGTAGATGTTTTCTGGAATGAATGCAGTTATTACTGATTTAGAAACTTTGCTTGCAGTTGTATTTAAATCTATTTGGAAAGTTTTCTGTCTTTTGTTTTTAATTCCTCAACTTCTTTGCACAGCACCTAGAGTGAAGCCTGGTACTGCGTAAAGGTTACTTGCTATGCTGCAGCCTGGCTGCTGTTTCCTGCCTCTCCAGGGTTTGCTGAAAACCCGGGGCTCGCTCTTTGGGGCTGCTGAGCCTTTGCTGAAAGTTGAAGGTGAAGGATGTTGCCAGTCTTCTCCGAACCCTTTTAACCAAGCAAGACATCTGCTCTTTGCGTTCTCCTTCCTGCCATCTCCCTGCCCCCACAGCGGCCAGGGCTTGCTGTGTTTGGTGGGTTTGAAAATCTCTTGCACGCAGCAGGTTCCGCGTGAGAACGATTGCTGGAAATAGGTTTCAGATGTTTCCCCAACTCAGTCCCAGGCTTGCATCTTGTAAGCTGAAGCATTTCTATAGGAACCGTATGACATCCAGCTTGCAACTCCCCCAGCAGCTCCCTCCCGAGCATGCCCAGTGCAAGCCCCGACTTTGGCTCAACTATCCTGCGTGCAGGAACGGGCTGCACACATGGGACTATGAATGCGCTTCCTGATGAGCTCCAACTCTTTGTCTTTGGCAAGAGGAGAAGGAGGTCGTGCCCTGAGCTGGAGGAGCTGCCCTGCTTCCGCTGAGACCCCCGCCCATCGGTGGGCTCCTGGAGAATGCTCGCCTGTTTGGCCAGAGGGAATGTCCTGGATATCCTGCAGGAGGGCTTCACGGAGGTAAATGCATGTCCTAAGTCTCATGCAGGCTTTTCCAGGGCAAGGTAGCCTGCTTTTGTGCAGCCTCTCGCAGGAATTGGTATGTCTGCCAGTGCTCTGAGAAGCGGGAAAGGAGAAAAATGAGCAAGATTTCCGGGAGGGAGAGATGCTTGGTAACAGAAAAGCATACGGAGCAGCTCAGCCAGGGGTCTGCAAAACAGCAGTAGTTTTGGAGAGTTTGTAGCTGTTTTACAGCTGATGTTTTTAGCTCCGTTTTTTTTTTTTTTTTAAGGTCTTGTATCAGAAATACTATAAGCTGCAGTAAGGTTGTGGAGAAAGGTTATTTTGTAGTACTGACTCCTCTCTTATGTATGTGAGATCTTTATGCCTGAGAGCTGTTGGAAAGGCTGTAAATCTGCTGTGTGGATGCACATGGTTTTTGAGAGGGGCTGACACAGAGCAGTCTCTCTGGTTTATTCTTCCATCCTGTTCTGTAGGGGGACTGAAATCCATCTTGGTTAGGAAACTTCATTTTTGAAGTGCTCTTTATTTGCTTATTCTGCTGTCAGGGAGCCAGGTAAATCATAAAATAAGGAATGGGAACTGCCATTCATTTCCAGAGATGGGAATGCTGAGACTGCAAGGGCAGGGCAGGTTGTTTGCTTCCCTCTTCAGGGTGCACAAGAAGTCAGTTGAGCTGGATTCTCTGTGGACTTGGTATGAAACACCAGGATAGCCCCGGCACTTCATCGTGTAAACCATGCTGGAACACCATTTCCTGCCTGTAAGCTGAGAAGGAAGAAAAATTGTGGGGGCTTGTGCTGGAAGCAAAGTGGCTGCTGTCTCCTTTCTCACCTGGAGGCGGGGATGCTCTTTTGCTGTATTTTATTCTTTCTTACAGCGCATATCCTGTTTAGGTTTAGTGATTCCTTATCCATGCAAGGCCCTGACCCGTCTGACTGTGCCGCCCCTAGTACTCTATTCTTTAGAGCAAACGCACACCCCTTCCGAGCGTAGCAGCGCCAGTCAGCAAAGGCAAAACAAAAGAGGTATGAAACTGGAGCCTACACTTTCATGCCAACCACAGGTCTCCTCTTAATGTTCCGTTTAACTGTGTAAATACTCCATGCCCTTCTCCACAGACAGCCTCAGTCTCAATTTTAGCTAGCAAAGGTATCACTTGAGTTCAAGTTGCAGAGGGTTACACTTCCTGTTCTCAGAGGCGGCAATTTCTTCCCTGGCGAAAGTTAATAGTAACCATTATATTAAGTCCTCAGATGTGACAGTGTGTCGTAAGGTGTCTGATCTCAACACACAACTCCAAAGTTAAACGACTAGAAGTGAGCGGCTACTAAGCGTAATATTTGAGTGTAAAAACAGATTCAAGATAGAGAGTTTGGCACAGTTTTACAGAAGCAGCAAATTGCAAGAATTGCCTTGCTGACTCAATGACTGTTATATGCTTTTGGTGTAGCATCTGTTGTGGCCAGGTGGCTCTTTCTGTGACTGGCTACCTTGGAATATAAGGCCGTACTTTCCAGATCTGTGTGTGTACACAAACAGGTCAGTGTACACAGTTAAGTAAGCAGCTAGGTATATGTGCTGAGAACAGGCACAACCTGGGACGTCCTCAGGGCCTCGAAGCTAGATACAGTTCTGTTTCTTTAGGGATGCTGCTTTTGCATCTTTGTTTTGCACCTTTGGCCTATAATCCATGCCTGGAATGTTACCCAGCACAGCAAGGGGCCACAGACAAGTTTCTTTTGTTTCTCTCCATCCTCCCTTTCTGCTCGTCCTGCTGGCTGAAGGCCACCCGGGCAGCCTCATTAGCTCTGGAGCATCCTTGTCCCATCTGTAGCTCATTCAGTTCTGCTGCACAGATAACCTGTTAGATGGGTGCGTTCTCCATGATTAACGTAATCACAGATTGCTAAAGCAGCCCTGTAAATTGCAAGTTCAAGGCTATGTATTTCCTTTTCTTTTCAGAGTCCCTGGGCCAAAATAGGTTGCAGTGTGTGTCATCTGCAGACATCTAAAGTAGGGTAACTTTTGTTTAATGTTGCAATGGAGTGAACTCCCCTGGGGGCATCATGGTGCTCCTGTCCCTCTTTCATTAATGGAATATTCTGCCTTGAAGGTGCCTCCCTGCTGCTTAGAGAGGCTTATGTTGGCTGCTCTGAGGCAGCTAAATAATTCAGTCCCACAGCTGGATGGTGCCATGGGAATGTGTGGCTGCTGTAAATGGCAGCTTATAACATATGGAAAACTAGAGTGCAGGGTCTCTGCTGTGGTGGCTCTGTCCACATGGCCTCAGGTCACTCTCTTTGAGGAAATGCAGTTTATTTAAGGCATGCTTAGACTTCTGTCAGTTGTTTAAGATAGATGGGTCTCACCACCCCCCCCCCAAAAAAAAAAAAGGTGTCAGAAATGGCCCTGACAGCTCCAAGCCATTAATGTGGCTCTGTTTAACAATTAGCTCCCTCTCCGCCTTCTCTTTTCAAGTAGGAGGCTCATTTCCTCTGGTAGACTCAATATGTAGCGGCTCACACACAGTGCGTCATTTGAAATGGCAGCTTGCTCCCTCCAAGATTACGTTGAACAACAAGCCTGGGATTTGGATTGGGTGCTCCCTGCAGATGGAAATGGCGGGGAATTTTCGAGAGCTCAAGCAGAGTTGCTTTTGAATGAGGGTCTGCAGCTGCAGCAAAGTGCAGTGCAACATCGGTGCTTGCAGGGAGATGCGCACACGGAGGAAGGGCTGTGCTGCAGGTAGGACTCCCTGCTCTCACCCTCGTGGGCTGCCACTCACTCACGGCCTGGCTGAGCGCAGTGTTCAGTAATTTCCCCCGAATGGGGAGGTCGCAGCCGAGTGAGTGGCAGCTGAGACAGGAATTTCTTTCCCACACGCAGTGTCTCTCTGCTTGTTTTCGCTATTGGAGGTTTGCCGTATCTGTCAGTTCACTCGAGGTGATTAGAAAGCATCCTGCCTGCGAGTTTTGAATCCTTGCTGTGAGAAATGGCCTGTGTTTGGTTTCAGTTTGCTTTTCTGGTTGAAGCAATTTTCTGGCAGTATATTTCTGGCATTGCTATGTCTTGTACTTGCAGCTGTCCTGCCTTCCATGATCTATTGTGTGATCTGTGACGAAAATGTCTGTGCTACTGGGATCTTAGTAAGAGAAGCCTGCACTCACTCTCCCCTTGCAATGAGTGCTATTTATAGCTAATAGGATTCACTATGAAGAGAACTGTTTTGACTGCAGTCTCTTCATCCAGGTCAGGCCACTGGGGCTAGCACATCCCTGCAACAGTCCCTGTCATATAGCGACTCCTCAGAGCCTGCTTTTCACTATTTGAAGCTCTGTAAAGGTGCTACTATTTTGCATTTAGAGTGGCCGAAGCTCATTCTGCATCACCTTTACTTTGGTATGTTTCTCTTAGCATTTTACTTATGGTTACTTGCGCATCCTTACCAGGTAACCTCACTGGATGTCCTTTCCCCTTCTCTTTACATTGGAGGTCCTTGCCTGCAAAAGACACTGCTCCGTTGAACTGTGTGCCTCGCTTCTTCGCAAAGCTTCTCTCCTCTCTCTGTGCTGGGCTAGTGACTGCATGCTCCTAAATAAGGAACAGTGCTCCTTTTCTTTCCTGAAGCAGCAGCAGATGATGACGCTGCGGTGCAGTTTGTTTTGACAGACCTGAAACTTTATTTGGGTGTAGTTGACCATCTGACGATCAGGGCAAATGAACTGCTCCAAAGTACTGGCAATTTACAGTCAGACATCTATGGTTCAGCTTTTTGCATGTCTGCTTGGGTGGAAACACTGTCTCTTCAAAGAGAGAAGAGCCTCAAAGCTCAAAATCGTTTCTTCCCTCAGACTGGGGAGCTCTGGTACTGAAACATACTGCAAAAGTGCCAGAAATGGTCCCTAAGATACCACTTTCACACTTGTGAATGGAAGAGTGCATTGGACTGTCACTGTGCGTGTAGAAGGTATAGTGAGTAATCCCTGGACCTTTACAAACAGATGGAAGTTAAAAGAAGTATGGTCGGAAAATAGATTAATCCCAAGGAAATCGCTTGCTTGTGGTGTTAGAAAGACAACAGGCAAAATTACTATTTGAAGAAAGCTTGCTCAATTACCACTCACAAAACTCCTCCCATCTGGAAGATGGGTGGCACAGGTGAGATCGTAGTGTGGCAGCAAGGATATGCCTTGGCAAAGTATCAGCAGAAGGAAAAGGTAGCTTACGTGAAGACGAAAACTGGAATTACTGGGCTTTCATTCTGCACCAATAAAATAACTCTGGTTATATGGAGATAAAAAGCTCTTAGAGTCATACATTTCCTGCCATCTGCTCACCTAGGTTTAGTTTCCTGAGAGGAGACTCAAGGTTAGTTATTATTAGATGGTAGCAAACTGCAAAGCAAAACTGTCTTTCAGATGCGAGTGGCCATGCTGACTTCATGAGCTACGTAAAGAGATCTTGTATTTGCATCTATTAAACTCTTTCAGAATATAGTCTAAAATGTCCTACTAAATGGGAAATACAGCAGCATTTGTAGGCACACCTAAGAATTACTCCATCCTTTACTGAAAGTCAAATGTCTCTGGAATGCAGCATGACAGCTGTTCAAAACGTGTCTCTGCGACATGAAAAGAATAAAAAGTGGCAGTAGGAATTTAGGGGGGTTGAATATTCTCACTGGTGCTGGAGGTGAATCTTGCCCTGTAACACTGCAGCCGTTGCTGGTTGTGGGTAGAGGAGAGTGAGAGACGTTTGGGAAACATTTAAGTCAATAACCATATATCCTGAAAGATAGCTGAGTGCTTTAAAATGCACCTTCAGCTCTAAACTTCATCCTTCACTGACCTCCAGCACTTGAGCTGGCATCTGAGAGCCTGCCAGCAAGCTGCTCCTGTCAGAGACCAAACAGGAACCACAGACCAGTCGTTTATTCCCCTCCCAGTAACAAGCGGTTAGCCAAGATGCCAAAGGCAGCTCTCATTTCAGCCCTGCTAAACTGCCGGCCTTTGAACAAAAATCCCTGCTCTTCCCCCTCTGGGAACGAGGACAGTGTTCTGCTGATCCCAGTCTTCTAAATGTCCGTGCCTGCGTTGAGACAGGGGATAGGAGTTAAGGAGGTTTTGAGTTAGAAGTTTTCTCTTTTTTCAGCTCACACAATATTTCTGTCTTCTGGTGTGCATGAAACTGTGTAGATGCCTCGTTTTCCAAACAGCACTGCTGTACTGAGGTATCTTCTCTGCTCGAGGTGAGCCAAAATTTATTTTCAAAAAATTGCATGCTCTGCTTTAAAGTAAGGGTTATGTGAAAGAGGAGCCTTCTCCGTATGTGTTGTCATCTGGCATCACCCGGCTCATAAGTGGCTGTGTGTCAGTGTTGGACACATCTGAGCCTATCTCCCTGCCTTTAAAAACCTTGAATTTAAGTTGTGATTTTCAGGAAAAAAATCTGCAGAAGAGAAACATCATTCTCTTTGCTTGTGCATTTTATTTTCTGCTTCTGCAAAAGCCTCATCAAACAAAAACATAAGACTGCAAACTGGAGGAGCACTGGATAGCAGATTACAGAGATCATCTAATTAAGATGTCGGAGAGCTTAGAAGTCGTGCAAGGTCTTAAACATTACATCCTGATGCAATTAGACCACCCTTTGAGCTTTGTTTCTGCAGACATTTGCTTCTGTGCTCTGAATACACAGGACACCAAATGCCTTGCACACTGGGACCGACCTCATAGCACGAGGGCTGTTACTATTGACCCTCTTAGACTTGGTCTGTGAGCAGCATCTAAAGGGTATATAAAGGAAAAGCAGAGTTAAGATTGTGAACACTGTTACTCTTCCAAATGGAGTCTCTAAATCCAATAGTCAGGAAAGATTCAGGTTCATCAAACGAATACTGAAAAAAAAAAAAATTCTTAGAAGCACAGAGTGTCATGAGAATCTCCTGTAACACGGGACAAGGAGGTTAGGCCGACTGCGGGAATCACCCTGTTAAGAAACAGTTTTGTCCAAAAATGGAGTTGATGGCCCTCTTCAAAATGTGCAGTTCCCTAATCTCAGAGGAGATGAAAATTAACCATCCGGCAGACGGGGCAGATCGATGGCAGAGAGGAGAGAAATATGAGCCCTAAGCAGCAGGTGGTGAGTTATGCTAGCTGAAAGAGAACAGAAAGGACAGCTAGGGCTAACAGGAGATCTGCAATAGAGCTACTGCTTTTCTCCATCTGTGGAAAATAGTTGATAATGACACTTCCTTATGAAGATCAGTAAGGGCTAGCAGCTGCTGAGAAAAGGTGCTGCCTCTAGGAGGTTGAGTTCTTCCTGAAGACAGTCTGGGACCAGGGAAAAGCATGAATACATGTGTCCCTGATACGTGTAGCTATCATCCTGCGACTGCTGAGCCTAAGGCATTTGGGGAGCTTACGTGTGATCATCAGTAAAGTGGAGCCTTGCCCTTACAAATGCTCTGCTCGTTAAGGAGCACTGCCATGGTAGCCTGTAATATGTTAGCAGAAGTACCTGTAGGTTGTCAAATGCTTTACCCTTGCAGGTGGCCTTAGTATCTAGCTTTATAGTCTTTCTAACCCCTACAAGTCTTGTAGCGTTTTTGAAGAGCCTCGGATATAAGAATATTGCAATGATTTGCATAGGAGTTAAAGCAATCTGGGCTCCAAGTTTCTTGACATGGGGGAGTTACTTTCCTAGTTGCAGCATGCAGGTAAACCTGGCCTGTTTTTGGAACACAAAGCTGTGTTAATATAAATAGGATTAAACGTAACTCCATCACAATCCTAATAATCTGTGCTCTGTCTAGTAAATATTAGACTAGGCTCATATATTTTTTCTTTTGAACATTCCATTAAAAAAAAAAAGGCAATATGAGTGCAGGAGGTGCAGAACTGGGCCTGGGGTCTGCCCTGTTAAGTCCAGAATGTGGCTGCACTGAAGCTTGGAGCAAAGTGCAGAGGAGTAGCAGAAAGCTGCCAAGTAACTGGTGATGGAAGGATGAATTATTTGGGTAAAGGAAAGGGGTGAGCTAGATAGAAAAATAGATGTTCTCTGTCCGAGTGCTCTTAGATGTAGTTGTGAGCCAGACCGGATTACAAACCGGCAAGGGGAAGCTGCAGGGATCTGGTAAAGCCTGGGCAGTCTGGAAGTTGGGTCGCAGGCTGAAATTAGTGGAGCTAGAACACGGCAAGAGCTGGTGTAATAGGTTGTGCAGGACTGTCCGCTTCTACTGAAGGGCAAAGGCTCAACAGGAGGATGGCAAAGGATTTGAGCAGCTGCCAAGCTACCTGAGCAGGTCTGGGGTGCTACGGACTCCTGTCTTCCAGACCTAAAGGGATAGATTAGGATTTCTGCTTAGCATCTTGGGGGCTTTGTCCCTCTATACGTTTAACATCACATTTTACTTTTTCAGGTCTTTTGCCTTTTTTCTATCTGCTATTTTCTTGGTAAGTTCAGTTACCTACTCATGTCAGCTGCCAGAAGTGATTGTTTGCTCCGTGAGTTTTAGTTTTGCAGGAATCTAAGTCTCTTGGTAAAGTCATTACCTTCTCAAGTGTTTTTTTTTTTTTGGATACAAAATCGGAAATGATGAACAAACCAAATGTCTGAACAGCTACAGGAAAAAAATCTTATGCTTTAGTGGAAAAAGTAATACTAAGTCTGCTAATTAAGTCAGTCGGCAGTACTGCAGCAGCTACACTGTGAAATTTTCCTTTTTGTAATGGTGGCATACATATGCCGTTGTCTCAAAATCCTCCTTTTAACCAGGATTATTTAAAGTGTAAATGTATTGGGATTTAGAAATGTGGCTTCTTTTTTCTAATAAGATTTTCAATCTTCTCATGATTTGAAGAGATAGTAGAGATTAATAGTGTGCCAAAAATATGTTTTTGTAAGTGCACAAAGAATGCTGAGAGAAGAAACGGAATCAACTGTTTAGTGAAAGGCTTTACTTTTGCATATTTTTTTTTCCTTTGAGGGGAGGAAAAAAAAAGTTTCTGAATGGAAGAACTCCATAGACCCTCATAGAATTGCAGGCTTCTGCAGGCTGGAAGGGGTTCTGCCCTTTACAGAATTAGTACAATATAGCAGTCTCATTTAGCATTTTGTAAAATGATTTTTAAAATGAGTACAAAGCAGTAAACACAATCTCTGAAAAGGAGATTATTTTCTTAAATTACATAGACTTCAGATGCAGTTTTCATGCAACCCTATTCAGAAAGCCTTTATTGTATCCAGATATTTCCGTAATGGTGCTGAAGCTGTATTACTCAGTAACAGATGGCTCTGTAAACAAACCTACTTCTCTTCCACTGATAATTATTTGAATAAATTAAAGCTTAACCGAATGCCTGTGTAATAGAAGGCCTGTGGTGTGTCTGGCTCTGGAATTAGGTTGTGCGGCGGGACTGGATCTCAGTGCCCACAGGCTTGGTTGAAGTGTACTTGCTAGAGGCTGGGATGCTTCTTGGAGGCTGGCAAGAACAGTCATCACTGTTGATCTGAAAATCAGTGCATGGTCATCATTTTGACCAAGAAGGATAGAAGTCATGGCAATGCTTGTTAATACAACGGCGGATATGCAGGAATAAGCTGAAATTGGACAACCCAAACTGATGCGTATTGTTGCCGTCGCAGCCGAAGAAGATGGCACAGACCATGTAAAGGGCTGTGTCTGCTCCAGCAAGCGTGCGCCGCTTCTGCTTCCTCCTCCTAAAAACAAGGGGGTGCTCCCCCAGGCTCGAGCCCTCTGTTCTGCTCGACAGCTCTCTGCTGAGTGCGCAGAACTGATTGAACACAAGTGTCTGGGCACCTTCCTGAACCAGCAGACTGAGCCATGGGCTGGTTCAAGTTGGATTTCCCGTGTCAGGATAATTAAAGTGAGGCTGTGATCAGAATGTGATTTTAGTCGTGAGCAATAAAAGCATAAACTCTGACTGACATGGCTGAGGTAATATGAAATGGAGACTTAAAACCTGCTGCACTGGTGGAATAACAGGAAGCTTAGTGAAAGAGAGGTAATTCCATAAATGGATCAATCTGTTTACACTCCACATGCCCCACAAACCTTGCCCAAAGACATTTTGGTTTCAGCAGGGCTCCCACTAGCCACGGAAGTGCTAGTGGGAGGGAGACAGAAAGGAGAAGGCCACGTGAAGTGACTGTGCGCCTTCCAGTCAGTGGCGGCAGAGGGGTCCTCGCGTGGACCAGGAGCTGGGGCCTCCCTGCTCTTTCCTCGTGTGAATGTGCCCTGCTGGGCGAAGCAGCACACAGGATGCACTCGCTGCCCTTTGCTCTCGGGTGTTGCGGCTCTAACTGCTGTGAGGAGCCAGCCTCCATGTGTTCAGGCTCAGGAGAGAAACAAAACCGGTCTGTTAGAAATGCTGCTGCAGCTCCAGGGAAACCGAGGAGCCGTACCTGCAGTGGTATGGAGGAGGGGGGCTGTGGTCCCTTCTAGGAAGTCTGCTCTGATGGTTTCTTTTGGTAATTGGCACAGTTTCATGTGCCTCTTGGACAAGTTTTTCTGCCTCTGCACTGTGCCTTTTTTACTTTTCAGGTATCTGGAAGGAAATAATAGGGAGTGGGGCTGAAAGGGGTTAGCTACTGCGAGCAAATTAATTTTGCCGCCAACAATGAGGGGCTGACAGCGTTGTTTTGGCACCTGCATGTGTTAGATATTATGTAAAGCAAGTTCTCTCCTTGGTTGTGCTTAGCATGAGTTCTGCCCTGCTGCCTAGCTTGCTCTTCCCATCCTGGCATGGGCTAGCGGCACCGCAGTGTGCGATGATATCAGTCAGTGCTCGGCAGGCTTTGGGACGAGACCCATTTGTGTTTGTTTTCAAAGGCAGAAGACAGTGAAATCTGTGGAGAAAACTGAGAGCTGTTCAGCTTCCCCCCTAAAAAAAGCGCTGATTTGCTAACAGTTTGCACTTATTGATTTATTTATTTCAAGCAACAGCTACAGGCATATGTGGCCTGGGTGAATTCCCAGCTGAAGAAGAAGCCAACAATCAAGCCGGTCCAAGACCTGAGAAAAGATCTCCGAGATGGAGTTATCCTTTCATCGCTTATTGAGATTGTAGGTCAGTAATGCCGCATGGCACTGTCTTTCTTCTGAGAGTTTTGGATGCTCTGTGCAAGAGGCTGGCCTTGGCTCAGACTGCTGAGGCTGACCTGTGGGCATTAGGGACAGCATCAAAGCTGGAGAGAGTGGGCCGTCCTAAAGGGAAGCAAAATCACAAATCGTACAGGCAATTCTGCTGGAGTACAAATGTCTTGGCAGATCGTCCTTTGTAACGTTGGGCGCTGGCCAAATTGGGCCCCTTCCTGAGCACATATGTGCTCTTGAATGTATCATGCGACACAGGTGCTGAAGCCTGTCAGAGACCGTGTTAATTCCCATGAGGCTGTGGTGCAGCCATGGAAGGATTTTATTGATGGAGGAATGTTGCTAGGTTCTCACTGTGGTGGGAGACTTCAGCTGCCTCTGTGTGTATATCACTGTGAGCCAGTCCAGCATCCCCAGTGCTAAAGGCAGGGCTGGGAGGCATGCAGCAGGTGTTGATGCGAGACATTCTCAGAAGAGTGAGCTCTCTGTAATTAAGGTGTTCATTTTTGTAGCTGGCGAGAAGCTGAATGGAGTTCAGGTCAATCCCACCAGTTAGCAGGAAATGAGGGAAAATGTGGAGAAGGTCTTGCAGTTTGTGGCATCAAAGAAGATCCGCATGCATCAGACATCAGCCAAAGGTACGTGCTCTGGAGGTTGCCTCAGCTCTTTCTATTTGTTGAAGGCCTAGTTCTGCTTTTGTTTCATATTAAACTGATAGTGTACTGCTTGGTTTGTAGTGGGGTTTTTGAGTGGGGTTTTTTGTTTGTTTGTTTACTTTGTTTTTTTCCCCTCTCTGTGGGCTGGGAATAGCTTTTGGGTTGAATGGCACCATATTCTCATCTGCTTTTGGTAGCAAAAATCAATGAAGAGAAACAGGAGTGCCTCTGCTGCTGCTATTAAATGGACAGAGGATCAGGTAGTGGTGCAAAGCAGTGTAATATAGACTTACACTGTCTCATGGGAAAGCTATAGAAGTTATTGTAAAATGAGCCTTGGGAAAAAAAAATCTGGAATCCTGGAAACCTATGATCATGCTTTGTGTGCCATACAACCTCTGCTGTATTTCCTGTGCAGAAAAGAACAGTGCATGCAAGGGGAAGGAATCCCAGTACACAAAATCATATGGCTAAGGCATGATTTAGTCACATATCACAAGGACTGGGGAAAAATATTTGTGTGGCAAAAGCCAGGTCCTCATCCTTGTGGTTTGCTGACTGTATTGGAAGGGGGACTGTTCCCGTTGGCTGTGGCCCTGCAGATGAGGGGCAGGGTAGAGGTGCTGAGACTGACTGTGCACAGCACCTGACCCTTCTTGGCTCTGACAGAAGAGCACATGATTTTTAGGCATCAGCGTGAGAAGTTCAGTATTTGCATGTCAAGGCAAATACTTTGCATTTTCCATTTACCAACTGGAGCAGTTGCTGCGACTAGGGTAGTAGTTTTCACCGACTGCTGTACTCTTCAAGAGAACCTTTAGTAATTACAGTATGCTGTCATGTTACCCTCTGGATTGTTGGCTGAAATGCCCACAGCGAGAAGGCTCAGGCCTGTTGAAAGCACTTAAACTTGTGATCTGTAGGTGGCGGTCAGCGTGCTGCTTTGTACAGAAGAAGCAAAACCAAGCGTCCATGCTGTAATGTAATGTAGTCCTAGCTCCTAGCTGCACAGGACTTCTTTCTTTCTTTCTTTTTTTTTTTTTTAACCTGGCATGATCCCTTGGGTTTCATTGCACTTACACTTGTTGGTCAAATGTTGCTTCTTATTACTTCATATTAATGGCCCTATTTTTGGCATTAATTGTATTTTGCAGATATTGTGGATGGGAACTTGAAGTCTATCATGAGGCTGATTCTGGCCCTAGCAGCTCATTTCAAACCAGGCTCGGGGAGAGCGGTGAATCATGGCTCACCAGCTGGCACTGGGGGGAAGAGCACGTCGGCACTGGCATCGTCTGCCAGTCACAGGCCTCGTTCAGCTGCCGCGGTGGCCCAGGGAGCGGCGGCTGCTCTGGCAGATGTTCGTCAAGATGTCTCACAACTGGGCCGGGATGTTTTTCGGCACTGGCAGAGGTAAGGGCTGCTTCCTGATTACCTGAAGTCAAGCTGTGCTAGCAAAATGTTGGGCATTAAAAATGTTGGGCCTTAAAAACCAAACCCCAGAATTAGGTCTCTTTATCCTAATGCTTTCTTAGGCAAGGGATCTCCCATTGCACAAATGAATGGAGACAAACTAAGTAAAACCAATGGTGGCCTGACAAAAGGGAGTACTGATCTAGCCTGGCTGCCTCATGATGAAAACAACAGATATTTTAGCTTCTTTTCAGGTGTAACAGTGAAATAGCTGCTGGATTCCTGTTACCTTGCTTCTTTGTGTTTAAGGCTGCTTCCTTTTCTCCTTCGTGCACTGCATACAATTGGTCTTAGTGCTGCAGGCTATCATTTCAAGCGTAAGAGAAAACTAAGGTCTTAACTATGGGTCCAGGATTGCAGACCTAGGAGCGTGTTTTTTTTTTTCTTTTTTTTTCCAGACTTACAGTTTTGCTTCTGTTGTCCAAGTCCCTTCTATTTTTTATGTTGCTGTTCATTGCACTGTTACATTTCCTGGCAAAAACGGATACAGAATGTTGCTGTGTGCTGGTAATCAGCTGTAAGCAGAGGAGTTCTGGTGATAACGAAGGGAAATGATCCATTTATAGGAGGAATGTGTAACTATAAATAAAATAAAAATAAAAAAATAACACTTGCAAAAGGTGCAATGTGGATTGTAATAATAATAGTAATGACATTTAAATGGCAGCCAGATGGCTGCATATCAAGGGTTTCATTTACACAGTTAAAGGTCATTTGCCCATATTATACTGGCTCAAGGGAGTACCCATGAAGCAATTTGGAAATGAAGCTGAAAAGATATGTTTTATTGAAAAAAATAAATGTTAAAGGTTTTTCTTGCAAAGACTTTAGGCCAGGAGTTCTTCAGGAAAACCAGTCATTGTTTTTATTTGTGTATATTCTTCTTTTTCTTGCCTTCCTAGAACTCCTGCTTTTTTCTAGTCACAGAATGGGGATGGGCTTAAAAGGTAAGATCCTGTCTGTTTCTGTTTCCTGACATCAAGAATACAGAATGAAGCTCCCTGATACTAGATTTATTTTTTTAATAGCAGCTTTCTAGCTGCCTCCTCCTCCTTACGGTCCTTTCTTCAGCTCTCCTGCCATCCTCCTTGGAGACCAGGGTAATTTCTGCCCCCTCCCAGGTAAGACTTCCTTCATTCTCTGATTTTTACTTCTAGAAACAGCAGCATGGATGAGGAGATTGGAAATCCCTATTGGAGTGTCCGGGCATTGGTACAGCAGTATGAAGGGCAGCAGAATCTACCCTCAGAGTCCCGTTCCTCCGGGTAAGAAACTTGTTGCCAAGATGTGTCCCCTCATGGTCCTGTGCATGGCAGAGTCTGTACACTGTATTCCCTTCAGCGTGCCCTTCCTTATCGCTGGAGTCTGGCCCTTTTTGACAGAAAAGAGGCTTCCCAAACTACAGTCTCCTGGCTGATCTGCAGAGTAACATCACAGGAACCATGTCTTTCCCTTTTTAAGAAACTAGCTTGAAAATGAAGGACCGCCTGTCTGAACATATCAGATCTCCCTTAGGGCATGATGCTTTTCTCTGTTTGAGCTCCTTGGGAACAGACTAAGAGGGCAGAGCTGCATGGGCATCACTGCAGCTACCTTGATTCTCTTGGCCCCAGGGTAAGCCCCAGCTCTGCTGTGTCGTCCCCTTGTCCAGCCTGAGACCTGCTTTATAAACATTGTAAGGTGTGGAAACTCCCTTGGAGCCACTTATCAGACCACTGTGTCCACATGATGTCAGCAGAGAGTATATTTTTGAAGCAGTCATTTCCAAGGGAGATAAAAAAATTCTGCCCCTGGCAATAGGATTTCGTGACTAATTTCACAGGACTTCAGTGTAGACTTTTTAACTGTGATCCTAGCAGGACAATGAGTGAAATTTGTTGCCTCCCTCTGCTCATTCTTCAGTTTGAAATGGCTGTAAGATTTTTATGGATACTCTCCAATTGTATCAGGCATCATCAGACAGTTGCTGTTTGACTGGTTTCATTAGTGAGTGAATATTTCCGTGTATGCATATGGTAAATTGATTTTTTTTTGGTCTTTCTGTTTGTCTTTACAATTCCATGAGTTTTGTTAGTATATGGTAAATTATCTAGCCTTTCAGTGAGAATCCTTTCCCTTTAAATCTCCTTCTGGAACTTTTAAAACTGTCTTGTTTTCAAGAGTAAACAAATCACATTGGAGCATGGCAACTACTGTGGAAATTCCACATGTCAGTAGATGTGGGTGGATAGAGGCCTAGGGCTGGAATAGCAGAGTGGTGGATTTGGCAAAGCTTTAGGGGGATCTCATTCTGCAAAAGCAGAGGATGCTAGAGTCAGTGAAAAGAAATATGCAAACAACTATACCTTCGAGAGAAATACTCTTCACATTGGCTAGTGCCAGTAGTAGTAGGAAGTGCTTCCTCTGCACTTTGTTCCCTGTGCACACGGATCAGGAGCCGGAGGGACCGCGAGGCCCTTGTAGCTGCAGAGTGTGTGTGTGGGTTCCGTCCCTGTGCTCTGCTCATCCCGTGTCGTGGAGGTGCTGGGAGAGGAGCTGACAGCTCACCAGGAAATGATCAGAGATTGCATCAAGATGGAGCCAGAACACTTTCTAAATTAAAACTGGGAATACGCTGTGATGTGTAACTAGATTTCAGTCATAATTTCTTGAGAAAGGAATTTTCCCTATTGAGTGTGCAGACTTGTTCCCTGAAAAACAGAGGTAAGAGTCAAAAATTGCATTGTGTTTGTAAACAGCAAGGCCCAAGAGGCAGGCAGAAAGTGATGTTTAAGGTTCTGGATTCAGTCCGTGTTATCAAAGGGCAAGAGCGAAGCTTTGAGGGCTGGATATATTTTTTTCCAAGGCTCCAGCTGGGGAACAGATCTTGGAGTGCCAGGCAGAAGACTGCTTTTTCTTGTAGCCTCCAGCACTGCCAGATATAGAACTTGTTTTGTGTGAGCAAGGAGAGAGCAGATTGAGGCTCTCGTGGTAAAAAGGCATCTGATGCCATTAACCAGAGGCGCAGCAATTACCAACACAGAGGTTGGCTGTTTAATTGCAGGAGGAGCTGCCAAGTGGGGAAAGATCTATTCATATGAGGTTTTATCATGAAATCAGGAGTAGCTGCCCTGTGGTACGGCACCAGTCAGTGCCTGGTGTCTCGGAAATTGGACTCAACAGTAGCCATGCTCTGTATGCTTTGATTTGAGCTGACGGATGAAAAGGCTTTGTGTCTGGATGCAGGGAATGCATAGATACCTGTGGATGTTTGGGGGATATCAAAGCTAACTCATGATATACCTCCAGATAAATGAGGTCCTGGCACATAAGGCCACTGCATATAGGTACTGCTTGTTGTGGCCCAGTCCTTTATTCTTAGTGTCTTTTTTTCTGCCCATGCAAAATGCAGAGGGCACCTGTGTTGTTTTCAGAAATTTCATAAATTCATCTTCCCGTTCCCCACCAGCCTTGTTTCAAACTCTGTCTCCAAGCAGTTGCCCTGACTTCCAATGGACTTTGTTTAGAGGTCTCTTCCCCCTTGCATAGTCAAAAGATTCATTCTATGAGAAATTTCCCGCATCCTTTCCCCAACAAATCTGCCTCATGCTGGCTATTTTCCAAGCTTCCAAGGACTGTGCTTGCTTTTACCTCTGGTGGAATGGATCACTTGGCGATGTACCCAAGGAAATGGAGCAGTGTGAGCCTCTGGCTCCTGGTGAGATCTTCTACTGACACGAGGCTTCACAGTGAAAACAAGGTGCTTGTTTCTCTTGCCCTCCAAAGAGAGAAATAAAGTAGCTAAGTTATGACAACTGGTTGATGAGAGAGGAGAAAAGAAGAAGAAGAAGAAAAAGCCATTCTTTTTGTATTAGCAAGAGAAATGTGGTTAGGAATGGCAGCCTCTATGTAACTGTGCTGCTGCCGAGCCTCTCCCAGAGCACCCCTCTAATTCAGGCCAGTTCTGCGTTAACCCGCTGGTAAGAGCTTGCAGCGTTGCTATCAATTCCCAGGAGGAAAAGCTCTCGTAAGCAAAGGCAGTAGAAATGATTTGTGGAAAACTTGGCAAAATCAAACTGATTCCCAGGCCACTGAGCCCATCACCCATCCGTCCTCCCTTTCCCCTCCCCTTTCCACCAGTCTTCCCACCCCCACAGCGAGCCAGGCATCTCGGAGAAAAGGCTCTGCCTTGCACAGCCTGTGTGACAGCGGGAGAGAGGGAGCTAGAGCTAGCGAGGAAGCTGCGTGCCGGCTGGGAAGTGCTGCATGCCGTGTTTTGAGACCACAGCTGAGGCAGGAAGAGCGAGGAACCCACTGCTTTCAGGAGCACCTTCCCTCGGCTGTGCATCGGCATCTGCAGTAGGTGCTGGGAATCGGGACTGGGCAGAATGGGATGAGAAATGCAACTCGTCATGCAGACCACAGTCTGTGTGATGCAAACAGCAAGGGCGTGCAGCTGACCAAAATGCAGCAGCAAGAGACGAAGAAGCCGAGCGGAAAACCAGCAAAACCCAAACCCAGGCTGCTGAATTCCCTGACTCGGGAGTCAAATCCGTGTGTGAGGGCTGCTGATCTGCCATCAGATGGTTTCTCGCAAGGACCCTGCACATTTTCTGCGGTGAATCTTTCAGCTCATGTGAAGCAATCAAGATCGCAAACGTTTCTCCAGTAGATTGACGCGAGCTGGCGCCTTCTGCACTGATTTTGGAGCGCGTGAAGGGACAAGGCATGCTTGTAGCCCGAATCCGGAGGCTCCCCAGGAAGCAGGCTCCGTGAGGCGAGAGGTTAAAGTGGGATCATGGGAGGGAAGCAGGTCAAATGGTGAGCGATTGTTGCCATTGTCTGTTTGAAGCAGCAGGGGTGGAGTGTTTACTAAAATTATGAGAGCTTTCAGACTGATCGCTGTCTCCCTATAGCTTTGACTGCGTGCACCACTGGCAGCGCGGGGACTCAACAGAGCAAGGATATTAGCTAAGACACCAAGCAGTGGTAAAGAAAATAAAGCAGGACCACTGTCTGCATCAAAAATCGTAGTTAAAATGCTTTAATTTCCCAGCCCTTTATTTCCAGCCCGTTATTCCCACTGCATGCTTTAATTGTGAATTATTATGCACTTTAAAGAGGAAAGCTTTTTTTTTTTTTTTTTTTTAAAAAAAAAAAAAAAAAAGACTGAAATGTTTTTGGCAGAATGATAAATAGGGCCACCTTTGGCCTGTACCACTGCTTCATCAGTGCATCTTAGGGGCTGTTTTCCTGTTTGGTATGGTTTGAGAGGTGGTCACTATTGCCATGTGAACCTCCTGGCTTCTTGAAATAGGGAAGCTGCCTGGAAAGTTAGCTCTGGACACAGGAGTGAAACTTATTTTCATGTGCTGTGGGATACCAAAGCTCTAGTGACTGCACTGCCTCCTGCAGTTGAGACTTGTTGTGGATTTGCTTTGGTCTGTGGATCCAATTCTGAAAAGATCTGACTTGGGGAGAGGGAGGTGCTACTTTCAGGTGGTAACCCCTCATTTCCTATGACTTGTTCCTGCCTAGGATGCTCGCTCTCTCCACAGTACCGTTTCCAGCTCCCTCCTCTTGCCCATGCCTCAGTTTCACCCTTAAATCCTAGGTAAGCTTTTCACCCAGCAATTGCTAATGTTGTTTTTCCTGGAGAGCTCTCGTCTATTTACCTCTTGGCTGGGTGAGAGCCTCCACTGCACTTCGCAGTGCCATTTGGCACTGTGATGTCTGAGGTTCAGTCTCGGTTAGGGATGTGCTGGGGGCACATCAAAATCTCTTCCCTAAAAGAAGGCAAATGGCCCTCAGCATTAATTGAGTGTTCGATCAGGTGAGCTGGTTCTCTGTGCTGGTGCTTTTGGAAAGTGTCATCCTTAATCTTTGGATGGCATAAACCTAATAGTACTTACTGGGCTGCTGAAAAAAAACCTTGATTTTTTTAATATAAATTTTTAATTTGTGCTGTACGTCCATGTGCTACTGGTTGCAAGTACAGAATACAGAATGCCCCTAATTGGGAGGTGCTGTGATGGGATTAGCCTTCCTGAAGGTAAATCTTTGAGCAAAGCCAGGTGGCTTGGACTGCTTTAACAAACACACCCCTCTGAGCAGCAGGGTAAGAACAGGTACTGTAGCTGTCAGATCCCTATTAGAAGATGGTTATTCTTTCAGTTAGTGACCTGCATTAATCTTTCCTGTGGTGGAAGTCCATTAAGTTTGGATCACTTAAGCTATACTGCTGAAAGCTCTGGAATATAAATGAGAATTGGGCCAGCACTGGCTGTGGGAGTGGACCAGACAGAAGCTGCTAGCAAGTCATTTCCATCTCTGCTGCAAGGCTTTCCTGAGTCGGTTTGTTGTAGAATATGTAACAGCAGTGCTGTCAATATGGGGAGGGTGAGCTGCAGAAACCTTTTATGTTTCTAAACCTATTCTATTATTTCTACTTTTTCTTTTCTCTGGCTTTTGTTTCTGTCTTGAGGAGAATGAAAAATTAACTCCAGCTCACACTTGCAAGGATTAGTTCCTGAGACTTTGGAGGCCCATTAAATGGGTCAGTGAGCTTCAGACACCTGTGATGTTGTCCGGGTGATGCATTTAGGAAGAATCCCTGAAGAAAAGATTGAGAGTTTGGACCTCACAGTTAGCTGAGATGGCTGCACTGGACTGAGAAATTTTAATATAAGGGCATGAGTCAGTGGTATTTGCCTTCTTTAAAAGTGTTTTCCCCTGGAGTTTTAAGTCAATTCCCCTAGATTGCAGTCATGCTTTTGAAACACAGAGGTAACATTGGAAGAAAGTTGGGTTGGCTTTTGGTTCAGTTTGCAGTACGCATCTAAGACTGACAGTAAAAAGAGTTTCTGAGAAGAGCTGCAGGAGACAATGGGTTTATCCTTGTCTGAGAGTGTATGTTAAGTCTGTGGTAGTGGTCTCGAATTCACAGTCTCAAAGAAGATGAAAAGATTAATCATTCCACAAATCAGCCCCTTGCGGTCGCCACTAGAAATAACTGTTTCTTCTTTCCTCTGCAGCCTCACATCACCCAGTCCTATCCATAGCACAAAGAGTGAATCCACTGTAACCCACTCGGAGGAGAAAGTGGAATTTATCATCCACGCTGAAGAAGCAGAGGCTAAAAGAGGTATCTTGCAGATAATGCTTTACAGCTCTCGCTTTCCTTGTGATTTTGTTATAACACAGACTTGCTGGCAAGCTCTACAAGGACCTGGAACGAACATAAAATATTGGGTGCTGGGTATCTGTCCACACAAAATGTAAATCCCAAGACATAAGACTACAGTTATACCGTAATATGGTGAAGTCTGGGAGGCTGAAAAAATAATGTTTAGAAAAGCCCTGGAGAAAGACTGTCATATATTATTTACACTGTAGGGAGAATGCTTTCATTTTACATTAGGGTCTTTTGAAGAAATATTCAAAGTTCCTTTAAAAAAAGACTGAATCCACGTGATCTTGTAACGCATACAAGGCAGAACTTAGCCCGTGTAAACAGCGGTTTGTTACAATGCATCTGTGCATGGGTTGAGTGGCTCTTTGTGAGGAATGGAAGTGTTGCAGTATTGTTGTGGTGTTTGCATTGAGAAGTCAACGCTGTATTGCTGCAAATGCCCCGTGATGTGATCAGTTTACCCTTTAGATGTTCAGGCAGAATGACAGAAGTGTTTTCAAATAAGTGTCTGCTGGGACTTCTCTCACCAGGGCAGCCTAGTAATACGTACTTCTGGTTAGCTTCCATCGCAAAAGTGAATGCCAGAAGCTCTCCTAGGAAATATTGTGGTGTCTCAGCTGGTAGAGCCTTTCTGCAGTGCTCCTTCCAAAGTATTTGACTGAGTATGTCAGTAGCTAAAGTAGCTGGCTGGCTGTAACTCTTCCCGTGCCCCCTTGCTGCCCATGCAGGGAGGTCTTTTAGCTGCATGTCTGTAAAAGTACCACCTCCTGCAATAGTCAGTCTTCTCTTTGGTTAATGAGGTATGTGGATAGCTGTGTCAGGCAGGTATAGCAAACTGGCTCACTCTGTGTCTGTGCAGGAAAAGCTTTTACATGGTAATTGCAGGCAATTGCTGTGTGCGGTGCGAGTGTCTGCTGGGCTCCTCAGTTCTCTCATGACCATACTCGCCTCTTCTCTCATGCAGAAGAGACAGAATCTCAATTTCAGCCAGAGTGGAAGGCAGGAAGCCCTGGGTCATATCTGGAGAATTCATGGGAGGAACAGCTTTTGGAACAGCAAGACCATTTGGAAAAGGAAATGGAGGAAGCAAAGAAGATGATTTCGGGCTTGCAGGTAAGTGACTTCTTTTCAGCCAGCCTTTCTTTTCTATATTCTTATGGAACTCTCCATCCCCAATATGTTTACCAGAAAAGATTCTAACACCATTCCATGCAGTCCAGACAAGATCTTTTTTTCTTTTTATTTTATATATAATTAAGGATTCTCTGAAACTGAATGTTGACATGATTTCTGGGGCTTTTATTCTGTGGGGATGGAGGGAAGGATGGGAAGGAAGAAGAAAAGATTGCTGTGAAGACTGAAGATCAGTGATATCCAGTAATAGTAATTTAGGGGGTTGTAAGATGGCAAAGGATATGCTGAATGCAGGTACGTAATGATTCCCCTTTGGAGACTCCAGAACAAAGTGTGTACTTAGAAACTGATTATTTCCCTGTTATCTTTTGTTTGGAGTCCCGCTCCTAGTTAGGTTCACTGACTGAGTGAACCATTCTGCAATGCCATGCTAACTCCTGAATGTGCTGTCGCTGTGCAGAGCATGTATGTTACTGTGCAAAGTGGAAAATATAGAGCAATGTTTTCCTGTGTGCTGGCACTTTCATTCTTCAGCCTGTTCGGCAGCTCACAGGTGTTTTTTAGCAGCCTGGGAGAATGGAGCAGCCTTTCTGGGATTTGTGTTTGCAAGTAATGCAGAGAGACAAGGAATGTCGGGAAATCAATAGAGATTCACAGAGCTGATCAGGGGGTCACACAGACTTGCACCAGTCTTTGAGTGAGCTGGTCTGAACCATAAGACTTGGCACATTCCCTGCATGATTTATTTATCTGTGGGACCTTTTATTCGCTGCCCTGTTCCAGTCCCTCTGTGACCAAATGACCCTCCGCCCCGTGTGTTTGTGTGACTCCACATGGGAAGTAGAGCCCCTGATCCATATGGTAAAGACCCTGAACTCTCTCAGGCATATTCCTTTCTGTTTGTGCTGGGAACCATACTGGCTTTGAATTGTAAATATTTATGTGCCAGTAAACAAAGCAGAGATTGTGTGAGAAGCACAGGCAGCTGGGAGGGTGCTCTCCGTGTGGACAATGCACGGGAGACACAAAAGACTGCAGAAGAAAATAGGTGCTTGGTGCACTGGTGAAATCTGGTTGCATTATGTGCCCAAGGGGAGCCAGGAGAGGCAGCACTGGAGGAAAGACTGGCCCGTCTCACTCCCCCCAGCCCCATGTTTCAGGAACGAGGGCAAGCAGCTGGCATTGCTGCCCCCCCTCATCCTCTGGGAGTAGGAAGAGGCAGCTGATCTTGCTTGCCAAGAAATTGGATTTGATTAATTGATTTTTCCTATCTTGCTTGATATTTCAAAGCCTCCAGTTCATGAAGATTGCTTTGAAATATCGGGGACCAGTATGTTCCTTAAGAAGCTGTGGCATTGGCAGCTTTTTATGTTTTTGTGTGATTCTTCCTTGAGTGTCCTGCTGGGCTGAATTTGGGATGTGCTCAGAGAGCCTTTGCATTAGCTGAATACAGATTGCTGACAGTTTGCTATTTGACAGCAGTTAGGGCTCTGCCTGCCGACAGAATTTTCCACCAAAGAACTTGGCCTTCCAGCCTTGACATCTTGTGGGGCTGAACTGTACACAGGGTATTTTGCTTATAGCCATAGAGTTCAAGTAGAAATAAAAACTATCTGAAAACAAGGAACATGATGATAGTCTAAATAACTGACTTGTGCACATGTATGTGACATCATAGCAAATACCAAGAGTTCTGGAAGTTGGAGGCAAAAAGGTCTGCCTCTCATGTAGGGAGAACCAGCATGGCATCTCCTAACCATTCAGCCTCCTGGAGATCTGGTTGCCTCCTGCCAGTTGCCCTTACTGCAGGTAAGGTGCAGGTTCTTCCCTCCTTCAGGCTGGGCTCAGTCTAATGTGGAAATTAAGGCATCTTCCTGCAGGCATGTGGGGGTTCTTCCCTTACGTAGGCAGCAGTCCTGGAGGTGCCTGTTTTGCCTGAAGTAGGACAGAATTATGCTTCCCTGAATATCCTGTGATTTAGATCTGTGATTAGGAGAATGGGTTTTTTCAGGAAAGGGGAAGTTGCGGGAGAAGGGCAGCAGCCAATGTGTGGATCTTTAAAGGCTCTTAAACCCCTACTGATATTGGTGGGAATTAAGACCTACACAGAAATTGGAGTAGCTGAGCCTACTGATCGTAGTGATAAGTATTAAGAACTCAAGTGTCTTCATTCCTGCGGCTTTTTGTCTGAGCCAGTCTACCCTAGTTCTGATTTCTAGTGCAGTCTGATAATAGGACCTTGTGGTTTGGGCTACAAGCTTCTGGATTTTCCTCTTCCGTTGCTCATTTACTGAGCCCCTGGAAGGCTTCAGTCTTCGTTCTGGAAGAGGAGCTTCATGATGCAACCCTTGTTCAGACTCTGCTTTCAGTGTCAAGTCTGTTATTGTAGCAAAGACTTTGTATCATTGAACTGAAGCCTAAGATGAACTTTG
Source organism: Tinamus guttatus (assembly GCF_000705375.1). The sequence goes on along the minus strand of NW_010584828.1, from coordinate 105,537 downwards.
CTTCCTGAAAGTCTCTGAAGATATCTATTTTTTTTCACCTTTATCTTTCTAGGCTCTACTGCTAAATGGGTCTTTGCCTGAGGATGAGCAGGAAGGTTCCTTTGTACTTTGTGAACATGGAGCCTGCCCTGAAGAGCAGCTGGTGAGCACAGTCTTGTACCTAGATCTCTCTGATCCAGCAGCTCTGTGTGTTGTGTTCTGCTATGGGCCTGTGCCTTATGCAGGCAATAATTACGGCATTTTATATTTAGATCATAATTCGAAGTCGTCTGGACCAGAGCATGGAGGAAAACCAAGACCTAAAGGTTAGAGGGGGATAGGTGAAGTGGAAAAGAGATGTTCTGGGGGCACGGGATCTTTGGAAGCTATGTCCCTGCTTCATTTAGTTTTGCTGTGAGTATATTCTGGGTGTAATGTGTAGGGTGGTCCAGCTGTGTTCCTGCCTCCCACTGCATGGCAGCTGCATCCCTCCAGTAGTGTGGAGCTACCTGCTTCCTTGATATGGCATTTAATCAAAATGTTTTGGATTTGCAGAAGGAGCTACTGAAGTACAAACAAGAAGCTCGAAACCTCCAGGGAATAAAAGTAAGCAAAAACCATTTCATCAAACATTTAACTGGAGTCCGCCACAGCCAAAGAGTGGGGCCAGCAGTAACAAGGCATCTCTGAGGATCACGGGGAAAGGAGGCAGATGGATGAGGGGAGTGAGAGGTGGGGGATCTTGTACTCTGATTCTGGCACTGGGAATAGGCTGCTCTTCAGGGAGGCAAAGGAGCTGCTTCTGCTCCTGTGTGTAGGACTGTGGTCAGCTATCACCTCTTGTTTCAGCTGTCTCCTCCTGTTTCAACAAGATACAGCAAAAAGCAGATATGTGGCACAGGATGCCTTGGTTTGTTTGCCTTCATTTTTGCCCTTCTTGGGTAAGCACAGCAGGACTAGCCTGGTGAACTTGTTAGTCTTGCTGGCCTAGGCAGAAGAGCATTGGGGTATGCTTGTCCTCTTTAGTCGCAACATTTTTTTGCCATTTTGTCTCCTCTTTGCTCAGTATTTCCTCCTGGAACAAGCAGTTCAATCTGCTCCTGAAGAGAGGTATTTTTAGAACTGCCCATCTGGCTGGCATGGGAAGGAAGTGAGCAGCAGCAGCTGCCCAAGGTGGAGCTCGCAGCTTCTGGGTAGGGTAGCACAAAGTGAAAGGTGCAGAGGTAGCCCCGAGAGGGGTGTTTGCCAAGAGGGTTTCACTGCACAGTTAGGTCAGGCTGAGGGCTTAAGGTTCCTCGTGTCTTTGGCTGACGTTGGCTGCTTTCTGTTGTGTGGGTGGTGCAGATACATGGCTGGAGGTGCTAACTGCAGGCCACTGAAAAGTCCCTCCAAACACACAGCTTTTCTTCCATAAAGGCAAATGGCCTGGGCTGGAGTGGGAAGTTGACGCAGACGCTCAGAAATCTGTCACAGGTGGCTAAAATATTGGCAGAGGATTCATGAGCAGGAAAGAGCAAGAAGCAAGACAGAGTCCTGGGCAAAGGTCTGCATGTCTCTGGGTGGCCCCACTGGGTAACTGCCATGGGTCTCAATCAGTGGCTTCCCAAGGAAGGGTGTTTGCTTCCATCTTGCACCTTCCTTCAGACAATGTATCATTTTCCAGGACGCTTTGCAGCAAAGGCTAGCTCAACAGGATGCTTCGGTTCTTCAGCTAAAGCAGGAATTGCTCAGAGCAAACATGGACAAGGAGGAGTTGCACAACCGGAATGTAAGTCGCTGTACTGCCGGCTGCAGGATTTTTTTTGAAAGAGGACAGGAGCCCTGAGGGTTCCAGCAGCCACAAGATGGAGTTAGTGGTTGTTTGCAATAGTTCCTGAGGTCGTGGGATAACGAACCACAAGTCAAAGGTCTCTGCACAGTAAACAGTACACAGAGTCCACTAAACAGCTGAGATGCTGGAGCTTCCTCTAATCATTCCCACTTCCCATCCTCTAAGGACTTCTGAAAAAGGGAGGGGCTTTCCTTGATGTTTACAGTACAGTTGCATTGCTCCTTTCTTACTGCGCATCCTGCATTAGCAGGTGGCACACAACAGGAGAAGGCAAGGCCAGGAAGCAATCGCTCTAAGCAACAGGCTGCCATCCTTAGACAACAGCTCCCCCGAACCCTGCTTCCCTGCAAATACTTGTTGTGTGGTCACCCTTTAGCACAGGAGCTGAGGTTTGCATTGTATCTTGAGGGATACCTACTTCACACTGGTGTTGTTTCTGCAGATTGACCTTCAGAGGAAGGTTGAAGAGAGAAACCGGCTACTGGCAGAATACAAGGTAAAAAAGCTCTGCTTTTCTTTGAGGGCTTTGGTGGGGCAGCATCTAGTTCTTCCTTTCTGTCTTAATGAATGGGGCTGATGCCTGTTGGGTGGCACTCCCTCGCTGCTGGGAAAAGTAAGATAGGCAGTGAATTAAGTCACAATAGCCACGAATGTTTGTAGTGAGATGGAGGGATCAGATGGTCCTTGTGTTCTGCCTCAGTAGCTTCATAGTGGATCTTTTGCTGTGACACTTTTCCTCTGATGTCCTGCTAAGTGCCTAGCACTCTTGCAGAAAGTCAGCCTTTGTCGTTGAATTACCCCAGGAATCTGTTTTCTTTGGGTCAATCACTTGCCTGGCCACAGTGCTTGACCAGAGGCTACAGGATATAGGAATCTGACTCTGTGATGTGGTGATGTGTGTGTGTGTGTTTATTTTTTGTAAGTTTTTTGATGTGTGTTTTGTTTTGTCTGAGGAAAAAAAAAAAAAAAAGCTTGGAGACTCTTGTGTAAGTCAAGTTGTGGGGGAACCTGGTTCTAACGGGGTCAGTAAAGACCTTTACTTGCCCTGAGGAATGTGCTTGTGAGCCTTACTGCCTTGCTGTAGTTTCCTTGATTCCTTTGTTGCAGAAGGAACTGGGCCAGAAGGATCGCCATTTACAGCAGCATCAGACCAAACTGGATGAAATGCTTAGGCAGCTTTCAGAAGCCAGCTACCAGCAGGTATGGAGCAGGTGGGCTACCCTGGTTCCCTGAGAGCTGGTATTCTGTTTGTGCTGAATTTTCTGGTCCCTTCACAGGTGGATTTGGAGCGGGAGCTGGAGCATAAGGAAGCCCTGCTGGCCCAGTGTATGAAGAGAGAAGCTGAGGAGGTATGTGATGCTTTCATCCACATATTACGCTGCTGGAGCAACGTTTCTGTCCAGCACTCTCTCACTACCTATCTCCGTGAGTCATTCCCTTCATCCCAGAGTGGCTAGGCTCTATGCAGTCACCTTGTGCTCTAAACAAATCGGTTAGGCTCCACGAAGTGTCTGATGTACCAAAGTTCTCAGCGATGAACTCCCTGGCTTAGTCTCTAAAATCATGAGGGATGAAACAGTGAAAGGAGTTGCAGGAGTGAATGGAAGCCAGGTACTCTTGGGTTTTTGTTCAAGCTCTGACACAGGCTGATGATTTGATCAAGGCTTCTTATCGCCTCTTCCTGTTGACCCATAAGCTGACAGCCTGTATTTGCCTGGCCAGATGCCAGCCTCAGCATCTGTCCTTAAACAGTGCTGCTTGCACACTGACTCTACTCACTAGGGCTTACAGTACCTGCTGTCACCCAGTGGCAAACCCCTTCCTCTGCCCCTATTTCTGCCCCATATATAGGGAGTCATGTCTGTGCCCTGGGCCTGCCTACATACTCTTTTATGAGTGTATTTACTTGGTAGAAAGCGCCAGTTTTATCACTGATATTGGAAAGTGCTCTTCGCCTTGAGGCTGGCAAATTGAAATCTTCTGCAAGGAAGTCTTCCTATTGTGCTCCTTGTGGCATGCATATCTCCCCCCGAATAGGCGATGGGCTACAGCAGTCACAGTGCTCAGAGCAATGGCTTGCTCCAGACGGCAGGAAAAGGAGCTGCTCCCACAGCCCACCGAGGGGTAAGTGCACCTAAGAGATGTTTTCCCAGCCAGGGGTTCCAGGTAGCACTCATCTTCCTGAAGCTGCTGCTTATAAGGGAGATTTGGCCTTTGTAAGGCCTAGAGCTTAGATGGGAAGAAGACAGCCTGGACCTAGTCTGATTTGCTTGTGGTCTCTTGGGCAGACAAATGACTTGCAGCTGGTCCGTGATGCACTTCGCAGCTTAAGGAACAGTTTTAGTGGGCATGACCCACAGCACCACACCATTGACAGCCTGGAGCAGGGCATCTCCAGCCTGATGGAACGGCTGCACCGTATGGAGACACAGAAGAGGCAAGAGAGAAGGGTAAAGGCTTCTGAGTGTGCTTGGCATTTTACTTACACCCCTCATGCACAGCTGCGAGCTGAGCTACAAGGGGAGCTCCAACATGCAAAGTGACCCTTGGTTCTCACTCTTTTTGGTTTTGCCCTTAGATTCGAGCGAAGTCACCGGCAAATAGAGCAGCAAATGAGTACAGAGATTCCTGGCCTCCCAACTCCAGTAAGTGCTTTTCAGCTCCTTTGCTGCCATTGCCAGCTTCATTGCTGAAATTTCCTGGCCAGAGTCCAGGACACAGCAGCTCCTTGGGTATCTGCCATCCCCAGCCTCTCGCTCCACTTCATTTACTTGAGCTCACTTCCTTCCCTTCAATAATTTGCTGCACAGACGAGACTTCACTGCAAAAGAATGGGGGCAAGGACCATCTCTAGCTGCTCGTTAGTACAGCACCGTCTCGGCGGGAGCCTGTCTGAGCCCCCTGGGTAGTGCTGCAGAATAAATAACTATAACAAATAATTACCCTTGGGATTAGTGAGAAATGTGATGTTATTTCAGGTATCCTGCTGGCTTGCACCATCTAGTGGATACAGATAAGGGTACAACTGCCTCCTCCCCTGCTCCCCCTTCATTTAGCTCTTTCTGTCTATTCCCAGCAGCACAGTTTTTTTTTCTGACACCATATTTCCTGGCTGCAGCAGCTTCTCATCATGAAAGCTGCTTTTCTGTTGTCAGCTGTAAATGTCACCTAGAAAATCTGTGAGGTTGAAGGGGAAATGCCTGGCAGGAGGGGGACCCTGTAGGTACTGGGGAAAGATGGAGACACCTTTTAGTTGCATTGCAGTGGAGGTACAGCATGAGAGAAAGATGGAGACACCTTTTAGTTGCATAAATAGTTGCAGAAATACTGGAGAGGAGCTTGGGAACCAGAGGAAGGATCTGAGGCTTTGCAGGGTTCTCCCTCCTGTCCTGTAGTCAGCAGTTCTGGCAGCAACCTCTATGTCATGTATGTTCTGCATGCAGATTGCAACACTCTGTTTCTGCTCACATCTTGGCAGGCTCCATCCCCTTCCCTGCAGCAGAGGATTCATACAGAGTCTTGCAGCCATCAACCTGGAATTACCTGGGACTAGGTGCCTCCAAAGACTTCTTCGACCAGAAAGCCTTTGTGATTTGTCATCTTTCCTGCTTTCTTTCCACTAGGAGGGCCAAATCCCCACCAAATCACTTAGTGTGAAACTTTCCCTGCTTCAGCTTTTGGGACAGGCACAGTGCATTGTAGGGACAGAGAAAGCGAGGCAGCAGCCAGAGGGAGAAAAGCACAAATGGGAAATGCCTGTGCAAACCCTCACTCTGGCCAAACAGAGTGGGCAGATGGGAAGGAGACATGCCTTTGCCTTAATACCCATGAGCAGCCAGTTCATCCTGCTCCCCCCATGTGTGAGTGATAATGCCATTGTGAGGCCAGCCAGCAGGATGGGGCATTTTTCAGCCAGCTGCTCTTCCAGAAACGTTCTGCTATCACTACCAAGTTGGTCTGCAAAGCACCTCTGGGATATGCACCTTTGTGGGTGAGACAGCAATCCTACAAGCTAAATGCCCAGTCAAGTGGTAGTTCTACTCTAAAACGTAAAGCTTCCCAGTAAGCATGGTAATTCCTAACCCTTCCCAAGAACATGGCCTGCCTTTTAAGAGAGTCTTCCGACCTCCTGGTTCTCTACTGTGTTGTTGAGTTTGATGCTGAGAGCATACCTGTTGCACTGTGATAGCAGACAGGCCAAGTTCACCGGTGACGGTTGTCTTTGCTCTTCTCTTTGCAGAACTGCCTCACTCACACAGCACGCCCGCAATGAGCACCAGTGCCTGCACCAAAGTGTTGTACTTTACTGACCGTTCCCTCACACCTTTTATGGTCAACATACCAAAGAGGTGAGGCCTGACTTTGCCTCATGTAGCGCAGGGTCCCCCTGCAAAAATACTTCTGGCTGTCAGTGCAAAAGGGAGAAGGGTACAGGAGGTGGGGGGGCCCTGCACAATTCCTGAGCTCAAACTTTGACAGTATACCATGCAATAGTGCAAAACCCTTCCCTTGCAGGTTAGGGGAAGTGACGCTGAAGGATTTTAAGGCAGCCATTGATCGTGAAGGAACCCACCGGTACCACTTCAAAGCTCTGGATCCAGAGTTTGGCACAGTTAAGGAGGAGGTAGGTATGGAATTTAGCTATCAGCCAGCATGACGTGCACTGCTACCACTTTGCCCTGGAGACATTGGTCTTACCTACTTCTGAATGAATGAAATCTTTGAACTTGCCTCATAACAGTGCTGTATTTCACAACTGGAGATCAAGCTCCTCTTGTAAGGTGCTAAAATGGGATGTTTTCATTCCCTGCCAGGCCAATGACATGATTGTGATTGCAGCTGACTGTGGTTTGCAAAGAGTTTTCCATTTGTAAGGGCAATCTCTGGCACAGCATTGCTCAGGGATACTGGGAAAGAAGCTGAACTACGCTTGTAGCTCTGCAGGGCCCCTGCGAAATCTGTTGCACTGCAACGCTCTGTAAGCAAATGAGTTTTTTTTTTTTTCCCTTTTAACAGGTATTCCATGATGATGACATCATTCCTGGTTGGGAAGGGAAAATTGTGGCCTGGGTAGAAGAAGACCATGGGGAGAATTAACCGTTAGGCCCTTTCACTGTGGGGAACTGTAAGTGGCTGATGAGCTCAAAGAATGACCAAAAAGTGTGTGTCCCAGGAGTGCAATTCAAGCTGCCAAAAGAGGAGATTGCTCTGCAAGCAACGGGTAACACTTGCTGTTGTGTGCATGGACACCTGGCATCTAACTTTCCATGGCTAAATGCAGACATGTTATGAGACCAAATTGACTGGTGTGTGGGAAGGAAACACCTTGGTTTGTCCTGTCAACTAAGCCGTGAAGGCCTTAATGATACATTTCTCCCTTCCCCTGCCTCTCTGTTCCAGCCACGTCTGCACAGCGGTCAGTGATCTGAGCATTTCAACATTGTTCTTTTGTACATAGTATTACACAAATCTGCACTGATGGCAAAAATGTCAAGCTTTGTCTTCATGAGGCAGAAGATGCTGCTAGATTCTGCAAGCAGAACGTCTGACTGACACCAGTCCTGGCCTTGCATGTGCTACAGGAGCAGGGTGAACATTGTGGATGGTTCAGACCGACAGATGGACTTCTGAAGCCTTCGTGCACCGTCTAAAGCAAAGATCATCTGCTTGGCAAAGCTCCCCTGTCCAAATTCAGGCTACTGATTCTTACCTCTGCTCCTTCCACCCGCCTTCCAAACCTGTGCTTACTTGTTGAGGCCCATTGTGGGTTTGCTTTGTTGCTGTGGGAACTCTGATAACCTGGTGCTTGCTTATCTGCTGAGAGGTTTCATGTTGGGGAGGCAGCTGGGGTGCCCCCCTACTTCTCTGGGGTGCTTTTAACTCCCTTCCTTGATAAGCCCCTTTCCCTGCAGGCAGATGGATTCTCATCTCTTGAACAACCAGCAAACACCTCTGGAGCGTTAGAGCACTGGCATGAGTCTGCGTGCTGCATCTCCCTCCTTTTCCCTGGCATTCTGTGTATACTGCTGTCCACTGATTGCCAGGGCCACTAAACACATAAGCACAGGGGCAGGATAAGCACTATCATTCCTGCTCCTTGAGCTGCCTAAAGGAGCAGAAGTTCAATTGCTTGTTGGGAAGGTAAAAGCCCTGAAGTCTGTGAGCGTGGGTGTTTCATTTGTTTTGTTTTCCTCTTGCTGGATTGCCTCTCTGCCCTTCAGCTGCCATGCAGCTGGACTTCTGCAATGCTGGCTGTGATTCGCAGCAGACACTGTTGACTTAAAAGGTCAAATGGCGAGTCCAGGCAGTGCTCATCCCTGGTGCGCGTGGCTCTGGCATGAGCTACGTGCATGTCAGCGCTGTGCAGGAGGCTGGGGGAGGGTGGGTTGGTTTTATTGTTTCATATTAACGTGTCCTTTTGTAAACCTGTTCCTGTTTTTGGAATGGTTTTATATACCAGTTTACATTGTTGTCTGAGGACTGTGGATATTTTTATACCTGTGCAAGTGCTTTCTGTATATTTCTGCACGCATTATACTGTATTTTACTCCTTTTTCGAGTGGATGCTGAGATGTTTTGTATGGTTTCTTCTCAACACAAGACAGACTCATAGCTTTATTTATTTTTGGTATGAGTTCCTACTGGGTTTTATATTTTGGCAGCCTGCATAAATAGTAATGTTATCACCTCTCTTCCCTCGTTTACTGCCCAGAAAAGAGCGCAAGGCTGTGTTGTAGCCTACGCTGCACTGGTTCACTATCCAGTGCCTTCTGTTTTCTACAGCTCATTGTGCTGATTTCCTCATAAACAGCATCATGGATAGCAATGGGGAAGTTGATTGGAGTGCATATGTGGGAATGTATCTATCTTGGATTGGAAACAAAGATGATCTTCCTCATTGGAATGGTTTCTCTGTTGCATGATGTTTAGTGGTTTTGCTGTAAGAGAGCATGGGCTTATCATACTGGATTGCAGGTTTTGCTGAAATATCTCTTACTTCAGATTTCACTTGCTGGTTTTATTTCAGCTGTAACTGCACACTGATGCTAGAGTTCTACGGGGATAATTAAGGTGATTTCCAGGTCTGTGCTTGAATTTCTCTAGGGCCTCCCCCACTGGAGCAGCCTCCTTTGGAGGTTAATATGAGTAGAGGGTTTCAGTACAGCCTTGCCCACACCGCTGCAGCCTGTCCCTGAAGGAAATACGTTTAGCTGACCCTGGAGCCAGGTACTGGATGGCTTCAGCTGCCTCTAACCATAGTTGTATCTAATATCCTCCCTTCACACGCAGGGGACAGTCGAGGACTACCCCAGCCCTGGAAAGCTTTCTGCCCCATGCTCCCTGGAACAGGAGGCAGATAGAGGACCGGGGAGGAAATGGCACTGTGCTTAGTGCCTGCTTTCCTCAGTCTGAACATCACCCCCAAGCAAGGACCAAAAAGGCCGTACCCTGAGCAGGGGGCAGAGTTTGGGGTGTGAATGTGGGATGGGCTCGTTCCCTGTGCCTGGGCCCTCTGTGCAGCTGGGGTTCAGCTCCCTTTCTGCACCCGCTCGGTGAAGGCTGCAGCACGTGGGAACACGAGACACGGCGGCGGGTGCTGCTTCTCAGTCTGAACATCACCCCCAAGCAAGGACCAAAAAGGCCGTACCCTGAGCAGGGGGCAGAGTTTGGGGTGTGAATGTGGGATGGGCTCGTTCCCTGTGCCTGGGCCCTCTGTGCAGCTGGGGTTCAGCTCCCTTTCTGCACCCGCTCGGTGAAGGCTGCAGCACGTGGGAACACGAGACACGGCGGCGGGTGCTGCTTGTGCCTTTGCAGCTCTGACGCTGTAGTGCCAGCCGGCCCGCGGGTTCACAC
>NW_010584828.1:47960-72257 GCF_000705375.1 Tinamus guttatus | reverse complement strand
GCTCCCTCGGGGCCGCGGGGCCCTCGTTGCTTCACCCGTGGGTCGCTGTGCAGCCGCTCACGTAGCTTATTTTTTTAGTCACACGGGAAAGCCAGTCATTAAACACAGCGTTGTACTTTTTATCAGGTAACAATGACAAGCAACGCACAAAAATCGGATGAGAGCAGAAGCAAACGTAAAAAAGAGGCCGAGGTGAGCAGCTTTGTGCAAGGAGCGGGGAAGGCCTGCACCCAGCCTGAGGCCCGGGGCAGGCAGGCAGCACCTCCAGCCCTGTGCTGCACAGACAGGGTTCGGGGCTGTAGCTCAGCTCGTGGAGGCTAACAGGCTTGTGTGGCTTTTCTCAGATGAGGATTGCATTATTTCTGTTTAGATAATTGGGCATGCTCTGCAACACAGTTATGTAGGGCTTCTTGAGAGCAAGGGACTGAATTACAGCAGCTCTTACGAGCAAAAGTCTCAAACTGGTTATTTCCCTCACACTCACCTACCACACAGGTGTTGTGCCTGCTTGGGATGGAGAATGTTGAATCTGTGGAGCCAACAATACTTGCGCTTTCTCTGAATCATAGAATTGTTAAACACTCTAGATCCTTTTAAAAATATGTACTTGAGGTCTGTCTGTGCTAAGAGTGTTTTAAGTCCTCAAGCCTGTGTTTTCTTATGTGTTTTGTTACTCCATTAGAGTGAAGCTTTAGAAAATCCACAGTTGTCCTCCCTTGAAACATCAGATCTGGAATTTTCTGAGGGCTCGCAGTCCCTTTACAAATCTGAACCTCTGGAAAAGGTTTTAAATGGTGATGTATTAAATACACTTCAGAGTAACTGCTACATTATTTGAATAATTGAATGTTGAGAATCACCGAATCATTCAAACTCTTCAATAAAATGCCTTTTTTTTGTTGTTGTTAACAGAGATGAACAAAGAAATTAAGAACTTGCTATCAAAATATGCCCAGATTTTAAGGCAAGTTAACTTTGCACTATTTGTACAGCACTTTTCTAAATAAGATAGGTTACTGTAGCTGATGTCTGAAGAAACTGGCACTGAAAACTCTCATAGACCTTGAAAAAAAACCTCCTTTGTTTTCTGTTGCAACATAGCACTGCTTTCTCCATAAACCGTGTTTTTACAGAGAACACATTTCGAGGTAGAGCATCAAAGCAGTTCTAAGAAGTAGTGAAAAAGTTAATGGCTTTGGTACTGATTTTAACTTCAGACTTTTTTCAATTAAGTGACCGAGCAGCGATGGATGCTTCTTATGTCCAGGAGCTTGATGAAATCTTGAGAGAGGCGAAAGCCATAGAAAACCACTTGCTACAGAAAAGGGAGAGTTTGAAGCAGAGATTCACAGTGATCACAAATACTCTGCAAAGCTAAATGGAGTTTGTTAGATCGAAATCTGTTGTACATATAAAACTGTGCAGCAAAACTGTTGTACATACATTTTATGTACTGTAATATAAACTACAATAAATGCTACAATAAATAACTTCTTTAAATATTTCTAGCACTTCAAGAAACTGTCTACAACATAAGTACCAGTCTGCTTTTGAAATAAATAAATAAATATAAAAAATAGGGTAGTGCTAGTAACAAAAAATACTAAATTTCCGTCTTAAATCCTGCGATTGCATGCGATTTTATACTTCAAATCATCTTTTCTTACTTTTCGACTCACTGCTTGGGCTGTATGTATGCTTCCATCCATAGAAAATACTGCAAGCAATTAAAAAGAAAGTAATAGCAATTTAGCATTCAAGGTTTTGGAAGTACAATACATCTGAATTCAGAAGCAGTCATGGTATTTCTAATGTGAATACAAGGAGGGTGTTTTGTTTGTTTGTTTTTTCTACTTTTACAACCAAACCTTCTCCTTATAAAAATATAAAAACACTTACATGAAATATAAGAAATGGCTAACTAAGTGAAGACTTCTGATTATTTTGTATTAACCATTTTCCATTATTTTTCCTACTCTAGAAAATATTTTGGTGCTAAAATTCTAGTAGAATACACTTGGAATCTTATTTCCATTTTTGTCTCAGAACATAAATAGCCTGAAGAGATCAGACTGAAGAGTTTAGAAATAAGAGAGTTCTATCAAGAATATTACTTTGGGAAATGTACAAAGAGATATAAAGTCTTATTTTGAAAATAAAATTTCATACTTGTATAGTTTTTCTAATAACATTAAGGCAATTTTTATATAATCATAAAAGTGCGTATTAAAAACGTTGCTGGTAATGTCAAGAAATGACCAGGTTAACACTAGTTAGAATATTACTGTGCTGTTTTGCTACATCATTTTTATATATCAGTACTGTTTGCTGAATACACAGTTTGTTTAATGATGTTATGGAGTTCTTCACTCAGATTTTCTTTTTTGTCGCTTGACTGTGTTAAAAAGATGAAATATAAAATATAGAAAGCTTTATTTGTACAAATTGTCAGATTACTGTAATAAAGCGCTAGGCAGTCCTGCTGCTAGCATAAGCAACATTTTTGTCTCTGACCCAGTATTGGGAATTACTTTTCTCTTTACATCTTTTCAGACTTAATCAATCCTACCTTTCCTGGTTAGCAGATAAAAGTCACACCAATCAAACTGGTACTATTTAAAACAAATAATTAGAAAAACTTGACATCTAGGGTGAGATTTTCCAGGGTATTTAGGTATCTAAAGATGCAGACTTGTACTTAGTAGGATTTTCAAAGTTCTTTAAGCATGTAAGCACCTTACATGCTTAGGAAGTTTTGAAAATCCCGTAAGATGCCTATCTGCATCTTTAGCATCTAAAGACCTTTAAATATCTGGTCAGCAGTCTAAATCATATTGTACAGATTTTACTTGTTCCTAGTAATTATATCTGCTTTGGTAATCAGTCTTGAAAATGCCATTAAAGTGTGTGAGTAAGAAAAGATTTTGGAAGATACATTTTCTAGAATATTGCACAGTTTCTAGAATAATATGCTATGGTCATTTATAGTGATCAGAAAAAGTAGAAGTCAGAATCATCATATACAGATTTTAAAATCCATGCAACTTACCTATAGTTATTTATATAAGCATTTTAATAAAAAAAAACAACATGGCTTTCATTAGTGTTAAATATCCACCTGTTTTCCCAAACTCGAAAGGGATTTGCCTCTTTATATCTGCTCATGCTTAGCAAAATTATGCAGCTCTTTAGGTCATCTAGATTTAGCTCATCTAGATTTATGTGACTAATATATCCCAGCTGCAAAACACTGGCTGTAGGATTAAGCATTGCTCAAAAGCAGAACCTAGAATTCGAACTACCTATGGATCACACAGTCCAAATTTCTTCCATTTGGGGACTGAGACAGCACAAGCCCCTGTTACTAGTGCTGTAGTTTGCTCTATGCAAGAAAAGCAATCATAAAATCTAATAAATTTTAATAGAACAATAATTCTTAGAAGAATGAAGACTTGCTTTGTCTGGCATTTAAAGCCAAGCTGAAGCTCTTTAAAAGATCTCACCTGTTATTCTGCAGTGATTTCTTATGAATTGGGATCTTTCTTTATATGTGAACTTCATCATGATATACATAGATAGAGATGGGAACACTTAGTATGCATTGGTTTTCTTCTAGACCATTTCAAATACGTTTTTGCTGTTTTCCTATTTATCTGGATCAATAAGGATGGTTGTGTCTTGCTTACGTCTCTTATGTATTGCAGTATTTCTTGGGAGAAGCAAAACAAAGTTGTTTACTCTCGTCATCTGAAAGGAACCTAAAAGCTCTTTCATTCTGTCAGGAAATGAGCTACCCATGGAATCCAAGTGGCACTTATCCCACCACTATCCCCTTTCCAGTTTTAATGAGGGAGGTTTGAACTGAAAATTAAGTGGCCTTAAAGCTGCCAAATCTGATCAGTAAAGCTCAGCTGGTAACTACGTCTCCTTTAAGCTTCTCCCTCTTGTTGTTTAAGCTGCAGCGCTTTAGTAAATTAACAAGAAAGCTAAGACCACAGATCAGTAACAGAGTATAAATGGACTTCAAAAAATAACAAAACCATCTCCAAGACAAAGTTCTGATGTTCCTGAGGTCTAGGGGATTTTTGGCAGTGAATCGCTTGTATTATTGAGTTTGCTGTGAGTGCCTCTATAGTTCTGAAAATGCAAATGATGACAAACTTCCTCTCGCTTTCCATGCATTGTACAAAACTGAAATATGCAGAATAACAGATGATGCAGAGAAAGCTGAGGTACTTTAACCAAAAGGTTAATGGGGACTGTTTATTTGAAATAAACTGTCCCTTAGCAAATATGGAAAAATATGGGTGTTAGCATGAAAAGAACAGCTGGAATATTTAGGTAACATACGTATTTGAGCCTGACGAAAGTCATTCTCGGACATGGTGGAATTCGGTCTTGCTGATCTTAGAACATTTTGGTTTTGTTTTTGAACAGCCTAATTATCTATTCAAGGAAACCTCAATAAACTGAAGGGCTGATCTGAAAACAAGCTAAAAATCAAAAAACCCAGGGGCAGGGCATGATGGTTGGCAAAGGTGAAACCTACATTTAGCAATGTACACTTTAACCGACTCACTGCTTCAGATGCTTAATCTCTAAGGATGAACAGATAGAAAAAATCTGGGTTAACATTTAAAAAAAAACACTTTGGAGATGGAAAAGCTTAAGACATGCTGAGTCCTGATCTGCTATCAACACCTGAACATGTCTGAGTAGAAATACTTGGCTTCCTGCAAGTGTAGGGGGGAAATTATTGTGAACATCACAAATTATTCAACGTTGTGTCCAATGCAACTGCTATGCCCCGTGTGCGACTCTTCAGGAAAGGCCTGTGTGGCAGAGCAGGACTCCCGGCTCTTATTCTGAAGCGATGCCGTCAGCGAGCAATCGCCGACAGCTCCATCTGTGCGCGCCGCGCACTGCTTTCCTGGCCGCAGTGCCTTCCCCAGGCCATCTCGGATCCGATGCCTTCTTCCCAGCGGAACATGTTTTCCAAAGACCTTTTGTCTGCTGTCAGGCTCCTGCTTGCTAATTTGTGGCATTTCCTCTGCTCCTTGATGCAATTAATTCCAGGTAAAATGAATAAACAAAGAATAAGCAATAGAATCCTTCTATGCGATCATCCTGGAAAGGGGTTTTCTGCTTCCCTGCTTGTAAGAACTGCTGCTGGCACAGGTCGGTGGAGCAATTTTGTTTCTAATAATCACAGAATAGGAATTAAACCAAAGTGTTTGTTAGAAGTCTGAAATTCTGTTGCTTATTAGAGAAGTAAACGAGAGAGACAGGTGCATTGCACAGGTTGCCTCAGACTATGAGCAGATACTGATGATTTAGTGCTGGAATATCAGTAGGCAGCAGGTTTTCTCTGTGTAGAGCCTGCTGGGAGACATGCAAGGGGGCTGTGAGAGGGACAGGATTGTCTGGAGCGGCGACATCACTGGAGCTTTGATCTGAATGTACGAGTGGGAAACTACCGCAGGGGATTTCATCCTTGCACAGCTCAGCAATTTGTTCCACTATTGCACAACTTAATCTGCTGCTTTTTCTTTCTAATCGAGTGGAGACCTCCTCTCACAAACTGGGGAAGCACTAAAGATTGGGACTGAATTCACCCAAATCTCTGTCGGTCTCTTCCCTTAGCCGCCAGAATCAAAGGATGGCTTTGGCAGCATCCAAGGACCGCAAAGGCTCTTGAACCTGCCTTCTTGTGCCACCAGTGTGTATCCACAGATAGAAACCTCAGAACAGTCCAGCAGGTTGCTTTTTAACCACGTTTGTTCCTAAGCTGGTGGGAGGCATGGCAGAGTAGCCGTGTCACCAACTAGTGCTGTGAGATGCAAACAGATTTTTAAGAGATAGGGCTATTTAGTACAAACTAAAGGACAAATACTATGTCTAGCTTTGTGAATGCTATGTAAAATAACCTATTAGTATTTCAGGGTGTGATAAAGTACTCTAGTGTTGGGGGAAAAATGCCTTATGTGTGTAAGTGTACGACATTTCTGTTCTGCTAGCAGACTGCAAAATCTGTTCCTGTTTAAGCTGGGATTCTTCACTAAATTCTCTTACATCCTACCTTTGTTGTTATACCTTGATTGCCTCTGAAGCTAAACTGCAAAGGAATTTGAAGAGCTGTGTTTCTAGATTGATAGATATAAACAGTCTAAAATTTCCCTGTCCTGTTCTATATATCATAATGGAAATTGCAGATCTTCTCTGATTTTTAATGTGGTCTTGTTGGAAAAGTTGGTTGGTTTAGAATCTTTTCTATTTAACTGAAAGGTGGGAGTAATGAATCACAAATAAAAGACACCCCCTACGCAGCCTATTATTTGTTTAGCCAGTTGAATAATGAGAACAGTGATAATGAAAAAAGAAGTCTGAATAAAAACATCTGCTCTATCTGATGTCTTTTCTATGACCTTGACTGCATTTTGATAGCTCACCAGTCATTCACAGTGTCTCTAGAATAAGTATTTCAAGGACTTGATTGTGTAATTCATAATTTAATGAACAATTCATTACACTTTTTTCATGTCCTCAAAAATACCCAAGTGCAGAATAAACTTCTAGAGCTGGATATGGGGAATCAATTAATATAAAAAATGTACAGCTCACTTTTTTTATAAGAGAGGGAAGCCGCAGACCCCATCTCCCTTTGACATGCCTCCCTTTCCTCTTCTGTTCCTCTGCCCATTAGCAAGGAAGCGGATCACTTGCAATGGGAAACCAGCAAGCTAGAAGGACTAAAGAGCCGAGCGTGGCAGCTTTGCTGTGGACACAGGGCAGGTGCAACAGCTTCTGTTCAGAAGTCAGTGTGGGACACTCAGGTGAGCTTGAAGGCTCCAGCCCTGCTGAAGGTTGGGGAGCAAGTTAGCGTCAGCGTGGCAGAAAACCACTACCAAAACAGTTACTGCTCAGCCCTTGCTGACAGGAAGGGAAATGTGGTTTGATGCCCTGTTGTTCTGACCTATGATTTACAGGGACTGGGAAGTGGCCCTTGGCTCGCACCAGAGGGTTCCCAGCTCAGCCGGATGGTTAACTTGCATTCGTGAATGATCAGGGAAGCCAAAACTCTTGCTTCACTCTCCCTGCTTGAAGAATCCCTGCTATGAGCATTTTTGTCTACCAAGTCTGCCATTAAATCCGGTCGTGGATGTCCTTCTGAGTCAAACACTTGGATTATGCAGTTGGAAATGGAGACAAATGTTGGTGGTGTACCTTGGATTTGAACGTGCAGGCAAAAATCAGTGTGGGTTTGCTTTATCAAATGAATTTCATGTCTAGAAAATAGCTTTGGGCCCTTCCCAAAAGCTGTTCATATTATTTTGTCACATCCATTTTTACTGCTTACAGTCTACATGCAATTTGACGTCTGACTCATTGCTGCGGTACCCAAAGCATGTACAGTAGCTTCTTTTGAACAAAAAGCTTTTCAAAGATCCTTATCTGTTGCTCTATTTCTGGATATAAGTAATTAATGCTACTAAGTAATTATATCTCTAGGTTGACAGGCAGAGAAATTGTGGTGTGTGGCTCTTAGAAACAGTGCATGAGCAGAGAATTAATCTCTGTTCAAACAGGTGCCAGACTGCAGTAATTCTGTAGTAATAGTTTTCCATTGTGAGAAAAGACCTGAGGAGAAACGGCAGTACTACAGCTGGTATTGCTTCTGCTCTGATGAGCCAAGGGAAGTTGAGATCTTAAAATTATTTTTAAGCATTTCATGTCCTATGGAAATTGTAGTCCAGAGATGAGATCTCGGTGCATGCCAGATCTTCAAGATATATTGCAAACTTGTGCTGATTTTAAGGCATTATGCTCAAGTGAATATACCAGTGAATAAACCACTGAGACTGCAGAGGCTGTAGGTGGCTGCTTGCATGAATTCTTCTACTCTGGAGCGCAGCCAGAGCAACTACAGTTCTGCCTCTTACACAGAAAAAGCTGTCGCTCACCATTAGCGGTCAAGTACTTCAATTTACATGTAGCTCAACATTTAAAAGAAGTCTTTTCTCTTTTGGTGAGTTCTGATTTTAAGATAATACATACTCCTTTATGATATTAACCCACAAAGAGGCCTTCAAAAAGGAAGTGTTTGTATTATATTTGTGTATTTTCTGAGTAGACACAGATAATTATTGCAGTTTTTAGTACTAAACTATGACTAAATTTGGAGTGTGGACCTGATGGAGTTTTATTTTTTTTCTCAACAGAGGTGAAATGCATGGTGCAACTCTGGTATGTATGGTTATTTCAAATGCAGCAACGGTGACTCACAAGTTGGTGACTCCTTTGTGTTAATTTTGCAGTGTATTGTCTCGCACATGGCCTGCAGCATTTAGTCTTTTTGGAATGAATACAAGTCTTTCCTGTGGTGACAGGGAAGAGTGAGCTGCACTAGGTCCTTGCATCTGTTCTCATCTGTTATATGCTTATTAACCTGGCTTGTTTGCTGCTACTGATCACACCTCAGTGGAGCTGTGTACATGTCCGCGCACTTCTACATTATATAAATAATGACTGATTTAAAAAAGTCAGGTTGCATAAAATCTCTGCAGAGAACTCGTCTGACTCTGCATACACATACACCAAGCTTTCTCAAATGCTGTCTTGCTTTGTAGATAACCATTGAGGAAACCTCTCATTGCTACGTAATGCCTAGGTCATTTGCAATAATGAGGTAGCTGATATCATGCAATTAAAAGATCCTTTTTTTTTAAAAAAAAATATTTTGGTATTTTGGCAAGCTTTATGGAGGTGAGCTTTTCCCCCTTCTGTTTCTTGTCCTGCATCTCTTTGCATTTAATTCACTAAAGTAAAAGTTGCTTGTATGGCCTTTTTTTTTTTTTTTTTTTTTTTCTTTTCAGAACTCCCCTAGAATGGGTGGTCATATTTCTAAAAACTTATGGCTGGTCTGAGTATCATGATTTGACTGTATTTTGAATGTGCTATTGTCAGGATGTTCAACCTGTGAGTACTTATGAGCAGGAAAGATATCGTATTATATTGCTATGCTGCTTTGACTTCTTTCTTTCTGTGGTGTGATATAAGAACAAGGCAATAGCAAATGTATTCTTGTTGTGCATAGCCTGCTTTTGCTCTTTCTCAGAAATGCCTTGAAACCTTTTGAATAGCTGTGGCTATCCAAGTTCAAGAAAGGTGAATTCTAATTAAATCAGACTTCAAGAAAGATTATTAAGATTATTGAGGGAATGGAAAGCCTATCATAGGTGAAAGAAGACTAAAAGCTTGGCTTGTCTTGCTTTGAAAGAGATATGATTGCTGACTATAAATACAGCATGGGGTAAACACAAGTGGGGGAGAACTATGCAAGCCAAAAATCAGTGCTGACCCAAGAATAGGCCAATCAACTCTCTTGTGAACAAATTCCAACTGCAAGTTAGAAGGATTTTTCTATTCATTTGAGCAATGAGAGTCACGCAAAGAAAAGAGAAGTTCCAGGAAGCCCTCCAAGTTTTAACATCACGCACATAAATGCAGCTTTCTGGGACAGGAAGCTGCTAGTAGATGACTCAAGAGGTCCTTTCCAGTTCTCCGTTTGGCTCTTTTGTGAACTATTTCTCTAAATTCTTATTTGTAGTTATGCTGCTCTTAGCAAAGTTAGGGAGGTGTGGTTTGTTTTCCCCACCCCCAGCTCCTGTACTGCCTTCTTGGTCATGCCATCCTTATTTCCACTTGAAGGCAAAAATATATCTCTTTTTTCTCTGCATATTTACACCTTTACAAGCTTTATCACAGCCTACTAAGGCAGTATATCTCCAAATGCTGGTAGTAATCACTAAGCCTGCCAGGTATCAGTTGATATGAAAAGCCTGTTTATTTATGTCTAAGGAACTATTATGGGACAATAATGTAAGGATAAGATTGAGTGCCTCATATGGGATTTAATTAGAACTTAATTGAATTTTAAGAGGGAGAGGATGTTGGTAGTTGCAGGTTAATTGCTTTAGCCCTGCAGCCTGAATTCTTTATCTAGCTGACTAGAGATCTAAGAAGGATTTGGGGATTGGCAAGCTGGAGAACTACAATGAAGGGATCTTGCAATTTACTTTTCTGTCTGCTCAGAACTCCATCTGTCTATGGCTGATCTAAAGAAGCAAGCTAAGACAAATACTGTATGCCAACATAATTATTTCTAAAGTACTCTCTTGCTCTGGGATAAAAGATCTTCTTTGTAGACTTGAATATATGCTTTCAGAGGCTCACAGACAAACTGTGCAGCAGTTTCACTTAATCACCTGGATTAAAGAAGGTAGTCTAGTGGAAGTGTCTGCCGTGGTGAAAGTGATTGTTGTAGACTGAACAAATTCCTGCATCCTGGAAGGGTGTTCAATATTAATCTGAGATATCCTTAGTGTCTGGTCTTGCCTATGCTATGTTTAGCAATAGGTTTCCTACTCCTAAATGTCTTCATGTTTATTGGTGTTTTAATTACTGGTGCATCTTAGCCAACTCCAGTTGAGTTCAGAGCAGAACACTCTTACGATAAGGATGCAGTAATGGAGCCGAACAGCTCCTCTGACCTGTGCCAAGGAGCCTAGGGAGCTGAGGAGGTGCTAATGTTGGGAGGAAGGTGACAGCCCCTGTAGGTAAGCCCACTTTGCAGCTGAACTGATTGCTGAGACAATCCCTGTGTTGACAAGGCTTTGCAAGCCACGCACCTGGAGCCCGTAACTTAGGCTGTGCTGTTGGCACACGGTGTTCCCTTCACTTTGTGCTTCCTTAATTCTATAGTCCATATTCACTAGGAAAATGGGCTACATGTGTTCTGTCCTGCTCTTAAAGCGTGAGCTCAATCTGAGAACCATCCTGTGCACCTTTGAATAGCCTGTGCACTTCCACCTAACTGCATTTCAAGTGCTGCCAACTAGCCAGGGCTCTCCATGTGCAGCGTAGGTAGGAAACAGGACTACAGATTCCTATAAGACTTTGGTTCTTTAATGCTGTATTTATAACATTTGCTGTGTAATAAGTTACAGCTGGCCTGGACCCGCAGGTATGCACTGGAACTTCTCTAGGATGTTCTTCTCAGTGAATATGCTAATCCTTTCCTGGAAAATATTTTGCACTATGGACAGGGAAGCTGGTTCTTTGGCTCAGCAGAGGATTTTGTCTCTCTCTCTCCTTTTATTTTTTTAAACAGCTTAATGCTTTGAAGAAACCCAATGCCACAATCTACCTCTGCTCCTAAACAACACCGGGAAACCATGAATCTTAGCTAACCATTAAAAGGGACACCAGCATTATGAAACTTCTTTACTATGAAAGGATTCGTATTAAAAAAAAAAAACCAAACAAACAAAAAAACAAACAAAAAAACCCATTAGGTTTAGCCACAAACAATGCTGGTTCTTACTGTATTCAACCTTATAGCACAGTTTTTTTCAACACGGGTTTTCAAGCCTGTTCCAGAAAACCTTTGCTAAACCCTGCTCAGGTGAGGTCATAGCCACAGGTGTCTGACATTGCTGAATATTGCTTCTTGTGAAATAGATTTAAACTGGCACAGCAAAGGCTGGAGGCTATAAACAGAAACATAAAACAGAACATAAACATAAAAAAAAAATCTTATATCCATTTTGACGGTGTGGAGCTGAAATGAACCATATCTTCAATTGCTCTGCTCCATGATCTTGAAGGAATGGACAGGGCCTGGTCTTCTGTGTTCAGCTTGCTCAGTGTTGCACCATCTGTCCTTTACTCTGTAAGCTTTACTGCATAAGCCTTGGTGATCAAGGGCTTCATAAATCAATTTTCTTGTTCTGCAAATCACCCCCTCCCCCCAAAAAAAAAACGAAAAAAGGCGGGAGGGAGCAAGTCTGGGTCTAAGGCAGAATCTATGATGAGGATAGCTATAAAGATTAAACATGAATGACTGGACAGTAGAAATACATAAGCAAAAAATTAACTGCAGCGGAGGTAAGAACATCAACAGTGTATTTTGTATAAGCACCACATCTTTTGCTGTATTCCTGTTTGCTCTGCTCTCTGCTTTGTATCTGAAAGCTCCTTGTTACATTGTAAGAATTAGGAAATGCCCCAACATATTCAGCTCCTCTGGTTCTAATATATCCGTAACCGTGATACCAAGATGAATTTAGAGTGTATATTTTTTTTGTCTGATGGATGCATAACTCTACCTTGCTTTCAGCACTGCTGTGGTATAGAAGCAACCTGCACTGTTATACAAGCTACTTAATTGAATCTTCCTGCTTCTGGCTTTGCTCTGTGAAACACAGACTGGCATTTCTGTCTGCTTCCTTAGAGGACCAGTTGTCAGGAGTTGCTGGGAGATTATTTTAGGGCTCCTCGTCAACATTACTGTGCATCATTCCTGTTTGCAACAGATGATTCTGTAACTTTCCAGGTTCTCATAACAAACATTCCCATCTTCTTGTTAGTTGCTTATTTCAATCAATTCTAACCATAGGCTTCCTTTAGTTAAAAGAAAAGTTCTTTTCTTTCTTATCATCATACCTCTTAGTATCTCCTTTTGCATGTAGAACAGGTGTCTCTAATGGATTAACTGCAGTACCG
Source organism: Tinamus guttatus (assembly GCF_000705375.1). Next base: position 59,693 of record NW_010584828.1, on the reverse strand, counting down.
TTAAATCCACTGGATTTTCAGCTCCCTGTTGACATGACAGGTATTGTGGGAGCTGAGTTTAGTGTTAATATAGATCCGATATAGCTTGACTGCCCTCTGAATGCCAGTCTTGGGCATCTAAGCTTGAGCTCTAGCAATTCTGTTCATTCTGGGGAAAATTGCTTCCAGTGAAGGTGCTTTTTTGCTGCTGTCTTTGCAGATCTAAAGACTTCCCCATCAAGACCAGCAAAGGAGCAAATCACCTTCCACAGCCACAGACGCTTGCAATGTATCTCACCCTTAATGCAAACAGTAGAAGAGACTCCTCAGCCCATCCCAACAAAAATCAAAGGACATATTCCCAAATGGATTAATGGCAATCTTCTGAGAAATGGGCCTGGAAAATTTGAGTTTGGTGAGGAGAAGTAAGTGCAGGTTGGTGGGTCTGTCATGTGATTCTGGTCTGAGCACTGGCTAAATCTGCCCGCCCTCCCCCCATGCCCCCCGCCCAAAAAAAAAAAAAAAAAAAGGCTTAGAGCTGTTTAGAGCATCTTGTGACTTCTTTTTAAGTTGGGTGAGGAGGAAATGTTACCCCTCTTTCAAGAACAGCTGCTTTCTCATGTAGAAACTCTCAGTTGGTGCTCTGAGAACAGGAACGTGTTTAACTGTTAAGGCTGGAGCCTTGAGTCATGGAGAGACTGCAGCCTTGTGAGGCGACAGAGCATAGAGATTTCTAGTCCTGTACCTTTAGTGAAAGTCCATTTATGGAGTTGGCTTAAAAATAAAGATGTTAAAGAAAAATTATTAAATCAACATTAAATCAAATCTATCTTGTTTTAAAAATCATGCAATTAATATTTTAAGAAAGCAGCCAGTGCCTCTGGCTGGGATCTGCCAAACTGCCAAACCTATATCTTTCTGCAAAGCAGATGGCAGCAACTGGCTAAAGGTTGTCATTTTAACATATTTTCATAGGTAGAACTTAAGATTTTTCCTCAAATCTTTGTTTTTATTCCACTTTTGGGGAGAATGACATCCTTCAAGTAGCTGAGAGTTTGTAGTTCTGTCTATGCAGTTGGGCTTTTGGTAGTAGCTTCTCTACTTTTGGTGCAGTAAAGCACAATTTCTGTTCCTGGTGATGAAATCGGTGGAATGATTAGTTTAGCAGTGTAGATTACTATCCTCCAAAGCTCATGCATAGCATTCTCAACAGTCCTTAAGTTTTACTTTAAAAATAATACAGGTAGTCTGGTTCTTACTGAAAGTCGATGCCTAACCTCAAGCTCCGGCCTTGCAAATGTAGAGGTATTTGACTCATTTCACTCAATTTACATGCCTTCTTAGGCTCATTACAAGGCTATGTACGTTAGTGCACAGGGGACCTGCGAGTTAGCTTGTCACAAACAACAACAAACCCCAAGGGAAGAGGGAACATGTTGCAGGACAGAATGCCATACCCAGCTCTTGTTCTTTTATTTTTCTCTGCCTGAAGATTCAACCACTGGTTTGATGGCATGGCCCTGCTGCATCAGTTCCAGTTGGAGAATGGCACAGTGACATACAGGAGCAAGTTCCTGCAGAGCAGCTCCTACCTGACGAACAGCCAGAACAACCGCATTGTGGCCTCAGAATTTGGGACGCTGGCAATGCCAGACCCCTGCAAGAGTGTCTTTGGGCGCTTCTTGTCACGCTTTGAGATACCACGTAAGAGGGTTTTTAAGCAATAAGTAATGTTTTGCAATTTTCTTGGGGAACTTGTGGCTAGGTCTGAGGGGAGCTGTGGGGAAGTCTTGTAGACCGACTCTGAGCCCATGGTTTTCCTTAGAAGACCATCGCTTGGAGCAACATGAACAAAAACACTACCAAGTTAGTGTCAAAATCTGTTGCAGAGGGGTTAGTACCACTTAATGTTTTAATCCTAAATCAGATATGTGGTTTCTGCCTTGGAAAAAATGTTTGTGTATGGGGATGACTTGCAGACAGGTCAGTGGTCCGCTCAGTGCCAGAAGATGCTTGGGAGATCTTGATGACCAAATCCACTTGACACTTATCCCTCTGAAAACCCTGACGCAAATATTTGGTTTGCAGGCGCATTCGGTTCACTTGATTCCACAGCGAGTTATAAACTGCCAACAGAAATCTTTCCTCAGAGAACACCCTGTACAGTCCTGGTAATGAGCATTACAGTCTGTTATTCTCCCTGAGACACAGTCTTGCCCTTAAAACACCTTGCCTTTCTAAGCTTGTAGGTTAAGTGGGCTAATCCTTTCTTCCTGTACTAAGGTGCAGGATGTGGTATGAGTAAGGTGACAGAGAATATTGCACAGGAATGGAAGCATTATTACCTGCAGGATGCAGTATACATCAGGTAGGAAATGGGCTTAATTTGAGGCAAAGTATCTTGCACTAAAATCAGAACAGACATGAAAGATACGCCCAAGTATGTCTTTGCCAAACGTATAAAAGTCAACAACTCGGTTATCGTTTGGGCCCAGTTTGAGCTTTGCACAACGTTTCCAGATCTGGTAAGAAGCAATACTAAAAATCTCATTTTTAGGACGAGTTGTGTGGATGACTCGTGGATGTTGGCTTTTGAGCTAACCAGCAACTCTGACCAAGCTTTAGCATACACATTAAACAGCCACTGAACTACTTAAAACTAGACTGCCTTTTGTATTGTGGGGTTTGGCACCCAGACGACACTGCAACTGAAGTGATCTGGAGCACGCAAAGACCTCAAATAGCAGCTGAGTCTGGCCTCTACATGCTTCAATGACTGAGTGCAACCAGTTACAAAGAGATCACCTCTCTGGGGTAGAAAAGCCTCCCATTACTGAAGAAATAGTTAGGCCAATTCAGAAAGCTTTGCACTTTTGTGCAGTTTAATCAATGCTTGTATGATCTTTAAATTATTTTGCCCTATCACAGGGTCAGGTTGATGAGGCAGTGACCTGCCTCATCAGCTGCTGCTGAAACCATGCTCTTTTGTTTTTATTGTTATTACTGGCAGCATTGTCTGATCTTTTGGCAAAAGATAGTTAGCCGTATCCAGCAATTGCCTCCTTTAGTTCAAAGTTCCAGGTTTATAATATCTTCCTTTAGCACCCCCCCCCGCCCAAAAAAAAAAAGCCACATTGAGCTGAGAAAGATGTGCAGCTACAACAAGCCCTTTTGCTTTTATCCCTGACTCACCTGTGCAGACAGTTTCCTGAGTGTCTTTGTAGATTAGTGAGATATTTCTAATCGAGCATGGAGGGATTAGTGTCATTGTAAATGGGTTTATTTGTTTAAACATGTCTAACTTGTTGTAATGTGACCCGAGCTTAAACAAAGCTGTGTGCAACTCTCGTATTTTGTTTCAGAGCCAAGCGACAATGCCAATGTGAATTACGTTACGTATAAAGGAGACTATTATGTCAGCAATGAGAATATTTTCATGCACAAAGTCGACCCTGAAACGCTTGAAACAAAGGAGAAGGTGAAGATGGGTGGCATTAACGGGGTTTATGGTACAGGAGATGACTCCCTGCCCTTGCTAAGGGGAGTACCTCAGTAAATTGTGAGGTGAGGGAGAAGCATGGGTTCTGGAAGAAATGATCAGTGCAGGAATTTGTGGTGGGCTTGAGTACCTGAAAAATCTCCTTAGCACTAAGGCAGCTCTCGCAAATGAAGATGCAGTCACGGTCTGTTAATAGCAGGCAAGGAGAGAGATGAATATACTCAGTTTGAGTAAAGCTGGCATTCTTCCAATGCACTTGCTACTTGTCTGGACTTGCCTGCAGCTGCCTGTATGTGAGAAGTAAGTGTGCACAGGAAAATATTACTAGTATCACTGACGTTTAGATCTGTATTCCCATTCCATCTTTCGGTAATTTGCAGGTGGACTGGAGCAAATTTGTTGCAGTGAATGGGGCCACTGCTCATCCACATTATGAGTCAGATGGGACAGCATACAACATGGGCAATTCCTACGGGAAACATGGTAAGACTGGGCATGGCTAGGCCTAGCCTGTGGGCAGACTGGACAGGATACCTCATGCTGCTTCAAGGGGCAATTCTTGAAGGAATTCCAGTATTCAGAATTTCCAGAAACTTTGAAATTCTCTAAACCTAAATGGCAACCAAGTCATGATGACAAAATGGTGACAAAATGATGACAAAAACTCTTATGTCAGAGTATCAGTCTACCCCATAAAATAGCTTCTCTCCATTAGTTCTGGTGCTTTTGACTTCCTCTGCGTCTAGGGTTATTTCACACCTCATACTTCTGAGTAATTTGGCCTCAGAATGGTCAGTGGGTTCCCTCCCTTCTCCTCCAAGCTTCAACAGAAAAGAATCATTTCTAAAGAAGTCCTAATCCAGCACTGAATTCTGACATTGGCTACAAGCTTGTCATCAATACTATCTTCTGATAAGAAAAATTAATGGTTATATAGGAGAGAAGTGCCAGATACCACAGTAAATCAACTATCTTGCAGTAAAGCAGAATTTTGTGGAATATCTTCTTTCCCAAACTGTGCAGATTACTGCTAGATCTGAACCAGTTATAGACATATGGTTGCTGACAACTACTGTTGACTCTCATTAGATGAAAAGCCTCTCTTCTGGGTGCCCCGAGGTCTGTGAAAACAGTCATTCCCCTTTGTACCTCAGGCTGTTCTAGTTCACTGAACAGTTGCCCACTTATGATATATTTTTTTTCTGTTCTTGCTGTTTTCATTTCCTTTTGGCTTTAGTGTTATTTTCCTTTACAGCACGTGGCCTTTTCAGTTGGAGAGACTAAATGATAAACTATTATTCAAACGTGCCATTCATCCCTGCCCATATGTTCAGGGTTAGTAGAAGAGTATCAGTCTTCGCTAGGCTTAGAGTTCTCATTTCCTTTGAAACGCAAGCCAGGAATTTGGTAATTTGGTTTTCTTCCTAGTCCTGTTATATATGAGATACTCAAAATATACACAATGAATGCACTGCAGTGTGTGTGTGTGTGTGCATGCACGTGTGTGTCTCCCGCTCATCCTTTGTGGATTTTATAATGACTTGATAACCAACCTGTTTCCTGGACTGTACACTCATGACTGTGCTTCCTAGTCTGCTAGAGAAACAGAAAAAAACAGACTGACTTTAGTTTCATGAATGTTTATAGTCTTGCAACTCAGTGGCAATGAACGTATTTTCTTCTTTCCAGGGTCGAAGTATAATATCATTCAGATCCCTCCACAAAAGTCAAACTGCAGTGACATGTTACAGGGAGCAAAAGTGCTGTGCTCCATTGCTCCAATGGATAAGATGAAACCCTCCTACTATCACAGCTTTGGTAAGAACACTTCCTTTCTCATACTTTTTGGAGTTAGCCTACTTTGAGGCAGAAAGGGCTGTTCACTACTCTCTGCCCTCAGTTTTTTTGTATTGTTGTATTTGCCTAATACTCCAACATCTCCTTCCCTACCTTTTCAGGAATGAGCAAAAACTACATCATCTTTGTTGAGCAACCGATTAAGCTGAATCTCCTGCAGATTATCACTTCCAAGCTCCGTGGGAAGCCCATTTCCGAAGGAATAAGCTGGGAGCCTCAGTACAACACCTTCTTCCATGTGGTGAATAAACACACAGGGGAGGTAGGTGGATCTTGGTCTTTCCAGCAGCTGTGCAACTGTAGCTGGGAATTTAGATCCCAGAAGAAGAGTGCCACAGATGGCTACATGAATCAATGCAGCATCTATTGCAATAGATCTTTTATGAAGATGAGTATAAGCTTATTGCAAATGGCATGACTTCATGCATTTTTCTGCTCTGTTGTTTAATCTTTGTCAACCCTGGAAGAATAGATAGTGCTAAGTGGTTTTAGGCTCCTGGAATTGCAGCACAGTGTCTGAAATGCAGTTCTCAAAGGCTACTGTCAAAAAAAAAGCGTGGGAATGATGCTTTAGGGACCAAGTCATGACTCAGTGGCGTCTATTTTGTGCTTGTTTATATCTTGACTTGTCTTTATGTGATTTATTGTCTTAAAATAGCCTTTGTGAAGGGACTCAAAGGGGGAAGACAAATGCAAAGCAGTGAGGGGGAGAATGAAATATGTGTGAGAAACTCTTTTGAGATGAGCTAGGACCTTTTGAAAGAGCAAGTGAGTCTTTCTCTTTTATTACTGTAGGTGCTGCCAGGGCAGTGGTATAGTAAGCCCTTTGCTACCTTCCATCAAATCAATGCCTTTGAAGATGATGGCTGTGTGGTCCTTGACCTGTGCTGCCAGGATAGTGGGACAGCACTGGCTACTTACAAACTTCAGAATCTGCGGAGGGCTGGGGGAGGCCTAGATCAGGTAAGATATCTGTTTGTGTCGAGGGTGTGATGGGGCTCCCCATTGGACAAGTTACTCATCTGACGCAAGACATGAGCACAAGTCATTTCGGTTTTTCTCTGCATCAGAAAGCTAAGGCATGTCTGAACCTGATTTCTCTATTTTCTCCCATTCGTGCTTAGTCATTTTGTTCACTGACTAAGTGTTTTATCTGGCCGAGTTCCTCAAGCGGTTTACTGTGGCTACACAAAACACAAAAGTTTTAAATATGATTTCCAAGATGAACGTACAAGTTTGAAATAGCTTTGTGGTTAACTGGTGAGTCATAAAATGAAGCAACCAAAAACACCAGAACAGAGTCCCTGACACATATTTTAGTTAGATAGTTTAATCATTGGAACCGTGAACGTTTCTTCTAAACTGGGCTTCAATACAGCTTTAATGCTGATGGGATCATTTAAAGGAATATGCTTGGCTCAGCTTCAGACTGCCAAAGTGGGACTGCTGCTCAACAGCTGTGGGCATCTAGAAGATGAGTCTCTTGCAGGGGTATCTCTCTGCTTGATCAGTGCTGCTGAGGTCCCATTTTATGTAATCTCCCTATTAGCTCATGCAAGAGAGGCCTAGGTCAGCTAGCCAGTGAGGGGTATAGCTGGACAGGCCATAAAAAGATCATTAAGTCTGTCCTCACTGAATACAATATTGGTTTGGGGGCTACAGAGTGATTTCAAGACCGAATTCAGCAGTTATTACTGTGAAAGTAATGCTGACCCATTTACTGACCGCCTTTTGTGTTTTGTTATAAAGTACTGGGACAAGGGGAGCTCTTAAAAGAAAGTGGTAAAACAGGTAATAGAAGGAGAACAAGAAGTGGGAGGAAGGTCTGAAATTTCAAGATGGCTCCTCAAAGGGCACTAAGTTACAGAGGTCATTCCCTTTTTTCTCCATTCCCTTAACTTTGTGTCTCTGACAGGTTTATAACTCAATACCACGAGCTTTCCCTCGCCGCTTTGTTCTCCCGCTGCATGTGAATTCAGATACACCTGTAGGAAAAAATTTGAACCCTCTGTCTTACACATCAGCAAGAGCTGTGAAAGATGCAGATGGTAAGGTGTGTATATTAAAGCCTTATGACTGCATTTATGGCTGTGGTGAGATCTCTTGTAGCAGCTTCATCCTGTGCTGCTATCTCTTCAGACCTTGTTCACCATGAAAGCAAAGTTTGGTCATCGCTTAGATGGGAATTAGTGACATACTACAAAGCATACCCCATTCCCTTAGATGAGAAAGCAAGGACTGACAGTGAATTATCAAAAAGGCCCAAGTGGGCTATTAAGCTTTGCCATAATTGGCCAGATTTCAGCTTTTTCATTTGCAAAATTGTCCATATTTTCACCTGGGTGCAGAATGCTTCTGACTCTTGACAGACCTATGGTGTGGCTGTGGAGGGTATAAAACATGTGCTGTCTCAGGCATGTTCTAGCCGCTATTGTTGGAGTAATCTCAGTGAGTAGTTTTAACCTCAGTTGCTGGTAAATAGTTTCACCTCTTCCCCTTAAACCAAACCTTTAAGTTTCCAGAATTCTGAGAAGTTCTCTGAGTGAAATAGCACGGGAGACAGAACTGCCCCTTTAAGCTACCTCAGGGTATAGCCAGGCTCAGCCTCGAGCATCTCACCTCCACAGTGGCTGTGTGGAGCGTTAGAAAAACTGGTCAGCTCCTCTGCCAAGTAAAAGTTAAACTGACTGTCCTATAATGCCTGCTTCCTCTAGGTCAGGTGCATACATGAAAATCTCCACCCAGAGGGCTTTGAAAATGTTGGGGGCTTGGAGTTCCCCCAGATTAACTACACACAGTACAATGGCAGGAAATATCGTTTCTTCTATGGATGCGGCTTTCGGAATTTGGTTGGAGATTCCTTACTGAAAGTTGATGTTGAGACCAAGACATTCAAGGTGAGATGAAGTCGGACTATCTATTTTTTGAGTACTGGAAGTTATTCCATTGAACTGCCCTCTAAGATCTGTCGTGCAGAGACTTTTCCAGAACCCAGGAAGAGTTAATATTCATCAGAAAGACACTCTTGTTTTAAGGGTTCTGATAATGGGTACATGCTTTGCAGTAAGACAGCCCTCCTTTGTCGCAGAGGTTGGTGCCACAGCTGTCTGCAGTAAGAGCAGCAGCAATGCCCTCAGGTGGTGCCCATAGATCTCTTCTCTGCTCGCATGGCACCTCTGCCTCTACATTGTCAGGGCACAGCTTGGTCTACCCTAGCATGGTATAAAGGTGTGCTGCTCAGGGTGGATTATTTTTTTCCCCTGAGCTTGTAGCTGATACCTATGCTGGCACAAATTGTTGGATGAAGTGAGCAGCAGGAGCCCTTTCACTGCCTGTTTGCACATGCCTGGCACAAGGGCATGCTGTTACAATACTGCAGTTGGCATATTACTGTAATCAAGCTAATAATTCATCAGGACAATTACAGATTTCTTGGGGAGCACAGCTGCCCTGCATGCCTGGGTAGCTTTGCAGGGAGGACTCCAGTTTGGACCTCTACTAACTCTAGTAGCCAAATATGAACATCTCTGTGTTATTACGCTAGATTTGGCAAGAGGATGGATCCTACCCATCAGAGCCTGTGTTTGTGCCAGTGCCTAATGCCATGGCAGAAGACAGCGGGATCATCTTGTCCGTTGTGGTCTCCCCGACTGAGGTAACATTTCTACTAGTTCATCAAAGCCACACAGTATTAGGTATGTTTGCTAAACCACAGAACTGGATTTAAGGCGCTCTGCCATCCAGCATTCACGCATCATGCTTCCCAAGGTCTGTACTTCTGCCACTGTCAAGCAGAGCCAGGCAAACCTCAAATAGGACTATACTTTGGAGCATCAGTATTTTTTGGGTGACACATGTGACTAGTTGTGCTCCCAGCTAGAAGTCTCAGTGTGTAAGGTCTGTCTTTGGTGTTATGGACGGGTTTTATGTTTGGGCTCCCTTAAATGGGCCAAATGTAGTGTGTTGGACAGTGGAATGAAATATGGCCTAGCCATTAATTCTGACTGTGTTTTCATCCTGCAGAACCGAAGCACCTTCCTGCTCATTTTGGATGCAGAGACCTTTAGAGAACTGGGGCGAGCAGAAGTCCCAGTGCAAATGCCTTATGGGTTCCACGGCATCTTTGCTTCACGCTGACAGAAAACTCTGCCTCCTGTAATGCAGGACCAAGTTAGGCTCAGAAATAAACCTCTCCTTTCTTCTACTTCCCACCTTTGCATTATGCCCTGGATGAAAGAATTGCTTCTCTGCCATAGCCTGAGTTTCTGCTGAAATAATATACTGTAAAGGGCCTGAAATGTCCTCTGAGGAAGAGAGTAGCCCCATCACTTTAGCAGCCTGCTGTTTTATTTTGCTGATTTGCTAGGCCAATGAGCAGCTGTTCTTGAAGCCTGCCATGTGTAAGGCTTGCAAGGGAGAAAACAAAGATGACCATTTATTTCTTCTGGTACCATATGCTCTGAAGGGAAGAGGCCAAACAGTATCTGTGCTTTGTCTGGAGTGTGTAAAGCAGATGGGAATAAAAAAAAAAATGGTAGTATCTGAGCCCAAGGAAGGGATGTCGTTTCACCCCTGCTACATAAAGATGGCCTTCAGCAAAGATCCAAAGGGTAGAAGCAAAGGCTTACAAGAGTTGTATTTGTAGTGCTGTTTTCTTTATGCTAACATGCCCTGAAATAAAACACTGGTGTTCATTCTTGTCCTTGCCCTCACTAGACCTGTGGCCAATCTCTGCCAGTCCACAAGACAGGTCAGCTATAACCTTTACACACACTTTATTAGATTACCTGATTTGGTAGACATGCAAAGCACATCTCTACTGTGCTCCTTCCTACATGTCAGAGCTGTATCCACCTCTGCTAATGCTAACACTTTCTGCCTTGGTCTTATTTTAACCAGGCTGAAACATACAGAATTTCACTGTGGTCTTGGTAGCCCCATGCTGCAGGGTGCAGAATGGGGAGAAGGCAGAAGGAGAGCCTCAGGCCAGAGTTGGTCTCACAAAGCCACTAGGTGGCAAACATCTCTTGGGAATGGTGGTCCACTCTTGGCCTGCCCGTGTGTGACCTGCACTGTCAACTCAGGGAGCCTCCCTGGTTAAAGGCTCCTAGAGTCTTGTCATCACTGCTGCTTTCTTTAAGCCTTTCCTGCCTGGGGAGGTGGTAAGAGGCCAGGCAACTACCAGAATTTCAAGTGCCACTGTCTGTTAACTGTAACCAGCCAGGGCTTCAGTGGAACAATGCAGAAATCAGAGAGAGATGCCCTCCTGTGCCAAGTCTGTTATGTTTACAAAGCTGTACTTCAGCAACACAGTCCTAGGCCCTGCCTGCATCATGTGCACGCGGGCTCTGCACCACTGCCCTAAGAGCTATATTTTCTCTTGCTCTGCCATACAGAACTTCACAGTTCCTGCCTGAGGATTGGAGTTTTTGCCATTCCGGTGAAGTGGCAGATGTACCTAATTACCCTTGGTATCCAGGAACCATTCAAATCCTTGCATCACTGAGGAGTTGCAGGCCCCCACCCTCCCAAAGCTTTCTGTAAATCACTCCTCTTTACGGATTCCCCTGATTGAGCTCCATGGATGTGATTACAGGTGCGCTCTCATTTACAGAGCAGAGGCAGAATTAGCTTGGCAGCAGAGAAAGGAAATAACAGGCTTGGCACCCTTCCTCTGTAGCTGCTGCAGGGAAGGACTGTGGTTACTCTATCTAAACCACTGCAAATGAGGCGTGTGAGAAGGGTGTGGGGCATTCCCGGGAGCTCTACAACAGCTCCTCTGGTACCATGGTGCTGGAGCGCAGACAGGGCTCAGCTGTTCTGGGTGGGCAGGAGTTAGGTCAGCATTATCACCTTTCAGGTGAGTGTTGCTGTGTGAACCATTCCTCCTTGGGTTGCTGCACAAAGCGCTTTCCGTGTCTATTCAGAGCTGGCCAGCTCTGCTTTGGCAGGCCCACCCACGCACGGTGGTATGTTTGCAAACACCCACCTCAGTTGCCATTATTTGAAATCTCAAAGCCAAGTCAAACTGCAGCCTCTTAGCATCACACCAACCAGGTGAACCACGGTGGGGTGAAAAACCTTAAAACTCAGATAGGAAAACTTAGAGTGCAATGCACAAGTGTGGGGGCTCGGTTGCTTCTGAAGCACCCCTTCCTGCGGGACAAGGCTCCTGTGCAGCTCCCGGCACCCATGGAGAGTCCTGGAGCTGTCTACGTAGAGCAGCTCCGCTCGGGGGGGTTTCAGAGCGCGACTGAGCGCGCTCTGCATCAACCCGCGCCCGGCCTCGCGTGCAGCCACTGCCGTAGCGCCACCAAGCGGGGCTGTGGCTGGCCCGAAGCCAGGCACGCAGGTGGCCGGGGTGCAAAGCGCGGCTTTCCCCCTCCCCGCCCCCTTCC
>NW_010584828.1:0-47874 GCF_000705375.1 Tinamus guttatus | reverse complement strand
CCCGCGGGCAGCCGCGGGGGCCGGAGCGCGCCCCGCGCACCTGTGCGCGTGCATGCGCCTGCCGGCGCACGTGAGCGCGCCTTGTTCCCCGCAGCAAAGCACTGAGCGACGAGGAGAACGCGCAGCTGTTCGGGAAGTGCAATAACCCCCACGGCCACGGGCACAACTACAAAGGTAAGGAGGTGGCGGTGCCCATGTTGTGCACCTACTTGCAGATGCACCGTTGCATGGAAAACCAGATCTCTGCAGCCCATGGGCCTGTTTTGGACTGTCTGTGTTCTACGTATCCTGAAGCCTCTGCTGCAGAGCCAGCAACTTTGCTGGAGAAGCAATCCCTCCTTTTAAGGCAGAGTTATACATACAGAGTGCTTATCTTTTCCTAGTAGAAGCATGCTCCCACTTTCAGAACTTCATGGAAAACTGCTCTAGAGCGGGCCAAGGAGCTTTCACTGCTGAGGAGAATCACAACCTAGCTCAGACCATTTTGGCTTTCTGGTTTTGTCCAGAAAACTCTGCTGATCAGGAGTCTCTTATCTGCAGTACAAAGGGCATAGAAAGTAGGTAGTTGAGAAGTCAGCTACTGTGTGGCAGGCTGTGTTTTTTCATGGTTACTGGGCATCAGACCTTTAAGAATGATTTCTTTTAGGAGCTGGGTGAGTAGTTTACACAGTGGATAACCATTCTGTAAAACCAGTCCCATTTCTAAGTGTGAGGATGCTCCCATTGGTCCAGATGAATTAGTAATGTATGGGCTGCCTGTCCTGATCACTTAGGTTTCCTGTGCCACACACATGAGTTGATATTTTCTTTTTTTTTTTCTTTCAGTTGTAGTCACCGTGCGTGGAGAGGTAAGTGTGATCAAGTTTTCTTTCTATTCCACAGAGCAACAGTATAGATGTCTCTGTATTTCACAATTCCTAAGTTCCAGCTCAGCTGCCAGGCTTCCCACGGTGTTCGAGGAAGCTGTCTACATATCACAGTAGAAGAAGGTTTTCCATAATTGCTTCTTTTCTGGAGATTACTGTCCTTTTGACCCTGCTTCTCGCAGAGGTTTGCTGGTGACTGTATTTAAGTCCCAGATTTGTAATCTGCCTTTGGGCACAGAGCTCTGTCTGCCAAGAACTTATTGCAGAAGAGGTAGTTTCTGGGCTCTGATCTGTGAGGCACTCTCTGGGTATTATGGAGCCAAATAGAGGCTTAGCAATTGTACTATCTGATTCTGCTGTTTTCTCAAGGTGTTTTATTGCAAGTACAAAAGAAACTTCTGTTCTCAGAGTTGCTTCTTACCTTCCATCCTGTCATTATCTTGTGTATCCTACAGACTGAGTTGTTTTGATAGTACTTAGGTTTTCATGTTTCCCAAACAAGTTTTGTAGGGTGTCCAGTTCATAGGATGTTTGAAGGATGGGGTTATATTCAGATCTGAATCAAAAATTTTAAAGCCATTTCCTTCCACTTTCTGGAATTCCCTGTCACTTGCAGAACCTGCTTTTGTTCGTAGCGCTGTTGCCTCCTGTGGATGGAGGATGCCCCGAGCTCAGGTTTTGGCTATTTCTTCCTGATTTTTCAACCAAGGGATTTAATGCCTGAGTTCCTACTTAGGGTCATGTTAAATCATTGACTGAAGACTGTTTTAGGAAGTTTTTTTTTCCTTGGTCTAGGGTTTTATGAGACAGCAGAGCCACCGGAGGAGTTTGTGTGCTCTGTCTAGCCCCCTGAGGACATCAGGGGGTAAGTTGGAAATCCATGTGGGAAGGTAAAGAGAGTTTTTTCTTGTAGATAGGATATTCCAAGTGCACAGATATTCATTCACTATCTGATTTGTGCTGGATCATGGCTACCTTTGTAGTAAGGACATGAAGGACATGTTGACACTACTGAGCTTCCCACCCCCCCTTTTTTTTTTTCCTGCAGATTGATCCAGTCTCAGGAATGGTTTTAAACCTGACAGACCTGAAAGAATATATGCAGGTAATAATGCTGTTTTCCTAGACATTCCCTGTGAGAAGTGGTTAGAGGTTAGCAAGACTTAGCATGTCAGACTTAAATGTAGTGCAGTGGTGTGAGGTAGCACGGTGCCTCCTGCTAGGAAATTAAGAGCCGTCCATCCACTCTTTATCTTTTTGTATCATATTGTTGCCTTCCTCCACACCTATATGCTTGGTAATGTGAACCCCAGTATACTGTCCCTGCTGGAACAACCTCGCTGATGCTGCTAACTGCTGTTGCTAATTGCAGCTAATATTGCTAACTGCTATTTTCTGCCTACAGGAGGCAATCATGGAGCCACTTGACCACAAAAACCTGGATAAGGATGTGCCCTACTTTGCTGAGGTTGTGAGGTGGGCCATAGGACCCCTTGTGATTGCAGGGCCAGGGAACAGTCTCTGCCATCAGTCCTACAGCTGAAGCAGCAGCCTCTAAAGCAGCTGTGTCCTTGTGCCCTGGCTGCCCTCACTGTGGCTGGCAGGGCATGGGCCTGCGGTGGTCTCCCGGCCTCTGGAAGGCACCGCTCACTCGCACCTAAGGAGCCCTTTGCAGACTTTTCTCAGGCCCTCATTCCAGCCGTGCTTGCATTGACTGTGTTGTCCTGTGAAAGTTGCCTGCGTGTTTCCCCTTGGCCTTTATCCCACCTGTTCTAGGTACGGCCTAATGGAAAGCCATTGCTGATTGTTTTCAGTGTGCTCCCATTTCTCTCCTAGCACCACCGAGAACGTTGCAGTGTTCATCTGGGAAAACCTCAAGAAACTCCTGCCCATGGGGACTCTTTATAAAGTTAAAGTGTATGAAACAGACCAGAACATTGTCGTGTACAAAGGAGAAGAAACAATCTCTGAGAAGTGAGCCTAAGCTCAACTGACCAGAAACTCCACTGCCTAATCATATCGGTGAATTACTTCAGCCCTGCGTACTTTGTCTCTTACATGTAGACATCGATTATGCATTTCATAAGGACAAGAGTGCTATTTTACAAGAATTATAGCAGCAGTCTGGCAGTTGGGGTTCACAGAATTTGTTGATTGCTCTGCTTTTCTTTCCAAGACATTCCTGTTTTGCAACCTCCAACCATCAAGCTGATGTAAAATTTGCAGTTGTACTGTGTTAAATAAAGCAGCTTTCTAGAGAGTTAGATTGTCTGGAAAAGTGTTTATCATCTCTGGCAATCAGAAAAGGCTTTGATTTTCTCTAATTAAATATTGAATTAACTTATGGATTTTTCATAGCTTGGGCTTTGTTTTGTTTCTTGAATGAGTAGAGAATGATAAGTTTGTAGACACAAGCAGCCAGGTCAAGTATGTTTTTCTGAAGGAAAAGTTAATGAGTTCTGTAGGAAGAAGAATAAACATTTTTCCTTTCTGGAGGCAGCAGTCAAGTGGTGCTTCTGTTGCCACGATCAGGGGCTATGTAGGGTTTTTATAATCAGAACTCCATGCCAAAAAGGTCTTGTAGACAGAAGGAGGACTTGGTATGAATCAGTCATTGGTGCTTCCAACTGCGTCCTTGGCAGGTCTAGTGATGCCAAACTGTTAGTTTAGTATACACTGTTACAAAGGGCTGAGAGCAGGAGATGTGTTTATATGAATACTAATCAAATAACGCTGAAGATTCCTGAAATTGTAGGCATACCATGAAAGCTAAGAGCAGGAAGAATGCATGTAAAACAAGTTAGGGAAGATCTGTACAACTGCCATTGCTGTTTTTAGGGTCACAAGATCAATTTCTCCACCGAGATAGTACTGTGTGCTATTCTCTTTATCACATGAGCGAAGTCCTGAAGGGGAGTCAGAGTAATTAGGAGATATGACCAGGAAGCTAGCAATATGCGTTATTAAAAAAGTGACATCCAGTGTGATAATTCTCCTGCTTTACAAGGAAATTATGTGTCTGAACAGAGATAGCAAACAGCAGCATTTTAAAAGGTTTAATGAATCTTGCCATATAATTAACTCCTTGATTTCACTACAGGCTGAGGAAAAAATACTGTTCTATATCTACCAATTGGGCATTTATAGTTCCAATAAATATATGTGAGTGCTTTCTCTCAAACGACACTGCTTTATATAGGCTTTGTGTTTTGTCCTACCTTGGTCCATCTTGGTTCAAATTTTCTGGGTAAGCTGCTAAAAGGGGTTTAAGAAACAGCTGGATTTGAGGGGTATTCCTCGCAGACTTTTTTTTTTTTTTTTTTTTTGGCAGAGCAAAACCTCTGCATGGGGGTTCCATTGTTCGTGTCTTTCCTCTTAGACACAATCTGCTGGAGAATAATTGCATGCAGATTGATTCTAGTGTCCCTGGTAGGGAGTTGCTCAGTACATCAAATGAAGGGAACACACTCCTTCCCTCCCATGTTACTTTACTCCAGAAATGGCACCAGTCTGCTTTTTGCAGTATGAGCTGGCCAAGGAGTTTCTCAAGCTTCCCTGGAAAACTCTTTTGCAGCTCCTGCTAGGCTGTAATTCGTCAGGGTGGTGTGTCATGCTGGTTTGCTGCAATAAATGACAGAGAGCAGGCTGGGTGCTTATGAGTCACAACACGTTTGATGTCATTAGGGCTTCACAGAGACTGAAACTTATCCTGCTTTATCTTTATCAGAAGTCTAATTCAGCTGTTAGCATTGTTGACAAAAAACAAACAAAGGGGTACATCTGTGGAGCATTGCTCAGTGGTACTGCTAGCAAAAGATAGGCGTTGAGCCATACAGGCTAGCACAAATTCCTTTTCTTTGCCTCCACTGATGAAGCCCTGCAATAGCAGGGGCATTTCTCTTCCTAGCTCTATTGCACGTTGCAGATGTACTTGGAGCCTTTATTCCAAGCAGTCCAGTTTCAACGGCAGCAGGATCAGAATGTGCTGTCTGTGCTGTGCTTCGCAGGGACGGAGTTGGAAGGCTCAGCAGGGCTCAGTCCTTCCTGTCATGTGGAAGGGGAAATAAACAGGTTCTTTAGAAGAGTGGTAGCGTCAGCGCAGAGACTGAGTGAATGGGGAGCCTGTGCGAGAAGCTGGCCACCTTGGTGTCTGCTGCTGCATTTGCACTCGCGCTGTACTTCAGCTAATCTGACCCTTTGGTACTGCCAGCTAGAAGCAAAGCAGAGCCTGAGACCTGCCCGTTTTCAAAGCAAAGCTGTTCAGCAACAGCCCGCCTTTTGTATTCATTGTTCCTAGGGGACATTTTCCCATTTGGCCTCGCTGCAAGGAGAAAAAGTCCTTTCTGTCCTGGTCTTGGAACACAGTGCCCGCAGGAGGACTCTGGGTTCAGTCGCAGCTTTCTGCAGTGTGGGGAGTGGGAATTGATTGTTTTCCCATGACGTCTGAGATTATGAAACAGGGCAGAGTGTAGGGATGCCATTACAAAAGGAGCAGCAAAGTGAAAACCAGCGGTTTTTCTGAGCCAAGTTCTGGAGCCATGTCTCACACACCACTCCCTAGGCTGTTATTTATAGTTCATTGTAGTCCCAACAATGACCGAGTTAATAAACAATCCAAGCATTGTTGCTGATGAGGAGCTACGTGTGGGACACGGAGCCCAAGCCAGGACCTGCTCCTCCAGTATTAGACGACCGGCAGTCCTGAGTTGCGGCTTGCTGCTGGAGCACGGCTCCTCACTGCCTATGCCCTGTGGCAGGGATGCAGCGAACCTTTCAGAGGACCTCGGCCCCGCTGGCTGCCCAGGACTGGCAGGGCCCTGGCAGGGAACAAGAGGTGAACTGAGGCTATGGGCTGCCCCTGGCCTTGTCCTGAGCAGGGGCAGGCCAGTGCGTGGGAATGGAGCTGGGGGCTCTGGAGGAGGAGGTCATGCTGCCAGTAAGAGGTGCTGAGGAACTGCAGGAGATGGACTATTCCTGCCTCTGCCCAGAGCCTCAGCTCGAACCGGTGGGCTGACTTGCCTGCAAACATTTTCCTGTCTAGATGTCCACTGCTCGTTGTTTCCTGGGCTCCCTGTCTAGCATGTGGGTCTGTAGGGACACAGGTTAGAAGTCTTGAAGGAATCTTGGGGCCTTCAAAGCCATTTCCCTCCTCCTGTGGGCAGTCATCTAATGCAGCAAACTGTGCTTCAAAGCTCACGAGGCTGTTTGCTCCCTCTGACTCTTCTTAGCAGCAGGTGTTTGTTTCCCTCTGTGTGCAATGGGGAGAGTGATCTCACATGCAGGAGCACAACGTGCGGCTCTGGGGAAAACGGTGCTAGAGGAAAGAGCAAGTAAGGAGGAGAAGGTGCATTTTGAGCTCACTTCCAGTGAGCGTGATCTGTCCAGGTATAATAAGTGAGGCCAGGGCTTGGGGGAAAGAGGGTGTGATCTTTTCACTTACGCACAAGGGAAGGGGATTTGTGTTTAAGAAGGCTGTGGTTCTGGTACTTCCTGGTGTTTGCATGCTTTGCCTTGCAGCTTTACTGTTCATTTAACAGGGGTGGGTGTGGATGTCCATATGTACAGGAGAGTCATTAGGATGGGAGGGAAAGCAAACTTGTACTGTACTGAGAATATGATTTGTTTATTCAGATGCTCAGTTGGAAAACCCAGTGGCCTCTCTGAAAGTCATTTTAAATGTCTGAGAATGTGGCAAGGGACAAAGCGATGCTGACCCAATAGAAGTCATCTCTGAGCCAAGAGATGGCTCTTCGTAGATGTGCAGATAGAACATGACTCTCTCCTACTGTCCATATCCATCTGCAATAGACTGCTAAGAGAGTAAACACTGCTGTTATTTCCACTGCAAAGGTACATGTACAGCCAACAGGAGACCTAAGGCTAAAGCTACCTTATGTTGTGCAGCAGCGAGGTTTGGAGGTCATGTAATTTAAGGATTTTTTTTTTTCTGATCAGCACTTTATCTAAATTTAGAATCATCAACAAGATGTTAAATCTGTAGTCCAAGAAGTCGGGGCCTATTCTGGTTTCTGCAAGCCACGGTGGACTATCACAACAGCTATTAAACTGCAGTCACTACAGGAAGCCAATGGGAAGGTTGGGCAAGTTTTTAATGGAACTTTATTGCTCACAGTAGTCATTTTGTGTGGTCACGCTGTTAATCATTAACAAATGGTTTAAAACTAAAAATTCTCAGTAACAGATTCCTACTCCTGGTTAACTCAGGGTTTCATGTCTCCCTAAAAATTAGGCTTTGGGCTCATCTCATCTGTCCCGAGAGGCTCTGCTCTGCCAGTGCGGACAGTGAAGTCCTCACCAGGTGCCTGAACTTTGACTCTGTAGAGTAAGGTGCCCCTGTGCCGTGCAGGGAGTGAGGTGCAAAGGCAGAAGTGTTTGCCTGTGTTTGTTCTGGGCCCTCGAGCAGACTCTCAGTCAATATTTCCTGCCTTCTGTGGATTCTTTCTGAGATGGACCAGCATCTTCCCCCAGCGTCACAGGGTCTGCAGGGGTTGATTGTTGTCCCCAGGTTTTGGCTCCTGGGTGGCCTAGAGGCTGCAGAAGGGAGCCCAGCATCCAGCAGCCAGGCTGGCTGCCCCCATGGGTCCTGGCCACTATGGGGACCTCCTAGGCCGGAGCAGTGCACCTCACGCCATATTTTCTAGGGAAAAGGGCTAAATCCGATAACTCACTTGTCACTTGTGTGTGTCTGCACAGCTCTGGTGCCCAGATGGGCTCTGCCACACGTTCCTGCTGCAGCCACAACTTCTGTGCAAAACTTGACATCCCAATACAGATTTTCTGGTCAAGCGGTTCTGTGTTTGCTAGCAGGGTCAAGGAACGAAGACACCAGCATGTGTCCTGCTGGCAGGGCCAGGTAATGTTGCAGTCTCTCGGGACATTACCTCCAACTCAAAGGAGGGCCTTGCTTTGCTCATGCATTAGGACCAGCAAACTGAAGCAATGCTGGCTCTCTTTTTGGTGTCATTCACAGCACACCAAGAGACACCAGCACACCAAGGTGATCTCTTGGTCTTTCCATGTGGTGTGATGGGAGAGGACAGGGTCATCACAAGGGGGCTGTAGAATGTGCAGTTTCAAATCTGCTTTAAAGAGAAACCTGGGGACAATAGACACCACCCTTAAGGTATCTCTAGCAAGGATGTGTATTTGCATATCTGTCTTAAGTCCAGAAGAAAACATTAAGTGCGGGAAGACATAAGCCAGCTTTAGAAAGCGGGAGCAGGGGAGTTGTGCTGCTGTTTCAGAGCTGTGTACAGCGTGCCTGCTGCCCTGGATGGGCCTTCTGACTGATAGCTGTGAGCCCCGCAAGGGCTTTTTGCTCTGTACATTTCATTGAATGCTACAAAGGAAAATAATTGCTATTTGTGTCTGCAGTCCTCTATCATGAATAACAACATTCCCTTGCAGAAAAAAAAAAAAAAAAACCTATAAACAAATGACTTCTGGACTGCCCATGGGACTGCCAGAGATTGGAGAGCAAGAAGCAGGCCAGAAGCAAGGTTTCATTTCCCTCTTTGGGTCACCAGGCACCTTTCTCTCTTTGGTGATTGGAGCTCAGCTGGCCCTGCTCTTCCTGGAGCAGCTGCTGCTGCTGTGTGTTAAGTGGCTCCCTTCCCTTCTTGCTTTTCCATAGGACCCTCCTTCTGGGTGCTTATCTGGGGAAGCTGAGGCAGTCCCTGCTCTGCTCTTGCTCAGCACTTGCTGAATGGAGCTTCCTTTGGGCACAGCACCATGTCCATGTGGCCCAGGAGCACCACGAGGCTGGTGGGGAGGGCCTCAGAGGCTCATTCCTCCTCTGGCACACCTTGCAGGAATCACGGGGATGCAATGGGCCATGTGAGTCACAGAAGCAGCTTTTTCACAGGTGCATTCCCATTCCCCTCTTTGGGATCTATGGAGCAGTATCAGCTCCTGGGGTCCTCAGACCTCTCTGCTACTACTTCTGCACTCTTGTCTGATGCCTGGCTTGGCTTGGTGCTTGTAATCCTTATTCACCTGTGATTTCCCCACCATTTGCTCTTACAGCCTGGTGGTAGCAGCTTCTGGGAAGTGAGAGCAAACAGGGTAGCAATAAAGCTGCTTGCAACTTTTTTTTTTTTTTTTTTTTTGTGAGTAGTGTATGCCAACCAGGTTATTGGGCTATTTTATTGCTTGAAAGCGCTGCTGGAAAACAACAAAGACAGATGAGATAGACCTCGAGATAGTGTGTCCCTCAGCAAGATTGGGTGGATGTTTTCTTGCTCGTGTGCTCTTTACACAGAGGTTGCTGTGAATTCCCCACAGAGCTCATAAAATTGTCTTTAGCAGAAGAGCTGGAGCACTCATGAGCAGAGGGAGTAACCAGCATCCGTTTCAGCCAGAGAGTGGCTAAAGAGGGGAAGGTGAAGGAGGATGGACCTAGGTCTTGGAGACCCCATGTTAGGCATAAGGGTAGAGCCCGCTTCAAGAGGGAAGTTGGTCGTGACTGTGCATAATTTAGTACTTCCGAGTAAGATGCTCCTTAGTTGATTACTTCTGTTGCTGGCCGGGTGGGTGCAGAGGAGCGGGGAGCGTGTTTCTGTGCCATAAAAGCCAGCAAACAAATGGGTAAGCAGGCATCCTTTGAGGGCAGCATGGCCTTGATTGTGGGTGCTGCCCTTTGGCGGTTGCTGCATAGCCCTATACTGCTACGTAAGGGGAGGGACTGTCCAGTCCAGGTTGTTCCAGTGCCTGAAGGACATAATGACACTTTTGATAAGCACCAATAGCACCTAGCACTGATAGCTCCGCTCTGTGTTTCTCTTGTTTCCTCCCTTTGCCCTGTGGGGGCAAAGGAGTTTGTGTGTGGTGAGATGAAGGTGAGAGACACCCTTAGGAGGGAGCAGTCTCCGAGTGCAAAGTCAGAGGGTTTATTTGCACACTGGGTGGTTCCCAGCCAAGGCTGGTGGGCACATCTGTGCCCAGACAGCTTTTATTTAAAGCTTCCTGTTGTTCCTGCAAGCTTTGAAAGGCAGGTGATCCTCAGCTACAGCTGAGGCCCCAGGCTGGCTGGACCACTGCTTGCCCCAGGCTAGAAGCCGGATCTCTGATCTGTAGCCTTCAAAATACCAGTATGAGCTCGGGTTCAGTGTCCTGCAACTGCCAGAAGGCTGGTGGAAGGGATGCCCTCCTGGCTTGTCACTTCTTTTTTGTGTCTTTATACCCCTCTCTGTGGGAGTAAAAGCCAAATATTTCAGAGTCCTCAGAGTCATTTGAACTTCACCTGATTCAGCCAAGCCAGGAAATAGCATTATGTTCAAGAGCCACTTGCATTCCTTAATTTATTCAGATCAGCTCAAGAAAAAACTATCTTTCAGAAGCTTGAAAATTCCCAAATATACATTGTCCATATAAAAATATAAACAAATATAACAAAATCAAGATATTCAGGGGCCCATCAAATCTTACTCTAATGCAAAATCATGTATTGATTTAATATAATAAAAAATACCCTCTTGCCCATTCCAGAAAGCCAGGAGAAGAGCAGATAAACCTTACAGGCCATCCAGAGAAATAGCAAAAAAAGAGATGATGCTGGACAAAAGAGCAATATGAAAGGTCTGGGTCTTTTAGGGAAACTGCCCAGCCAGCAGGATCTCTGGTCTGTCTTGAGGATGGTTGATGAGGGCTCATCTATTTCTTCTGTGCATTCCCTGGAGGTTTTAACTTGGCTCAGTCAGTTGAATTTAAAAACAAAAAACAGCAATAACAACAACATAATTTTCCCCTTCTCCCCCTTTCCCAATTCTTCCTCTAGTTTTGGTTAATACACCATGGGTGACTGCGCGTGGTGGCCGCTGTGAGCATGGGTCCCAGGCCACACGGTTGAGAGCAGACTTCTTGAGCTTCTCAGCAGACGGCGGTACCCAGACGAGAGGAGGACCTTGCCCTCTCGCCGGTGTTTTCGTGCTTCCTTCGTGCTTCACAGAACTCCAGATGAGGAAATGGCTCATGCGGTGCCCTTGGCTGTCGGGGACCTGCTCTCAGCGGTGCTGTGCTTTTCTAGCTGCTCTGAACAGAGTGAGCTCTGACTTGCTAGGAAATCTTTCATCTTGCCAAGTATGCTGGCCCTGGCCAAGGGGAATAAGGGATGGATCAGCTCTGTGGTCAAGCAGACCTCAATAATTTAATGTAGATGAGCATTCATCATCCTAACACATGAAGAAAATAGTTTTCCTGAGTAGATCGGCCACCCACCCTCCCACACGTGCTGAAGGTGAGGAGGAAAGGTGCAGCACAGCCGGGTTGTCTCCTCTCCCCGGCTCCTAGGACAGCAGTTTGCTTGTGAAAAAGAGCAGCACCACTTGAACGATGGCTAAGAAGACGGTGCTGCTCTGAACGGCAGAGACGGAGCTGGGAGTGGTGCTGGATGGTGCTGTGGATGCGGTGGGTGTGGTTGCCACTGAAACAGAAAGAGACCCCCAGGGTGTGTTAGAAAAGGAGAGAAACAGCTGTGCCATAGGCCTACTGTAAGAGACCACATTTAACTCGCCCTTCCAGAAATGTGGGATCAGACACATGGTACAGGAGTGGGATGCCTATACATATCTATTGAAATTAACGGAGCAGTACCACTGTAAGTGGTCAGTATGCCCAACTGAAGCTCATTACCTTTTTCGTTCAGAGTCACGTTGTTGACCTCGGTGGAGTCATCAGAAAAGAGGATATACACCCTGTGGAAGGAGGCAAGGAAGAGGGAAAACAAAACTCAAAGGGGAGAAGCTACATGTCTTATATAAACCCCACCCCATGGAGCGACATAAAGGGGCTGTTAAGAGCAGATAAAGGGACAAGAACTTTGAAGTCATTCTGAGTCACTAGTATTGCCCTCCAACCATAGAGCACTTCCCCCCAGCACCTAAAACACTTGTGGCTTGAGGGAGCTAGTCCCCATGCTGTTAGCTTCTTTTCTGCCCTGCTCAGTGATGAGATAGGAATGTTTTGCTATGGGGTGGCACTTTGCTGTGACCATCTGTTCCTTATAGCTAGAATCGCTATTGTAACGAACCATTGCCTTCTTCCTTCCTGCAGATAAGACCAATCAGGCTAATGGCTATGGTTTCTTTTGGCAAACACTTCCCACTGAGGCAACTCCATTAGTGTTAATGGAAACAAGAGGGGTGTCAATCCCTTGATTTCCATGGAGCTAATCTAAATTTCTACTAATGTGAGCAAAATTTTAAAGCTATCAAATTCTTTAAGAAGTTATCTCTGGACCCAATTTCGCAGAAAACATTTCCTTCATTTTGGCAAATGAAAATCTGGAGCAGGCAAAAGGGGGGTGCTTCAACTCCTGCCCTAGAGCAAGACTCCTGATTCTGGGTATTGCCATAGCCTACACAGGCAACTACTGTCCCTACTGAATATTTAAGGAGTATGGTGTTACCTTATAGTCACAGAAAGGCTGTCATTGCTTGGGGATGTCCAATTTGCTGTTGTGTTAATGGCATTTACTACTGCTGTAGAAATGTTATTGCAGTTTTCCGTATCCGTGTCCTTCCATTCTCCCACAGAAGCATCGGAGGATAAGGCTTGCAGTAAAACAGCACTCACATTTTTGTCAGTGTGGTTTCTGCTGTCACTTACTGTAACTGGAAAGAGAGCAAGTGAGACGAAGTGAGTTGCTTGTCCTGTCAGGCAGCTATCTGCAGACCTGGTGCCTTCAGGGTTTTAAGCCAGTGGAGTGTTTGCCCTTGTCCCGTGCTTTCTGTGGGATCTGCGAGCACCAGAAGCCTTCAACAGGAAGCCATAGTCCTGCAGTCCCTTGCCAGGAGCCAGCAGCTGCCAACTGCATCTCCCCAGAGCTTGGTCACCTCCAGGCTCTCAGCCTGCTTTGGGGCAGATCCGCATCTCCTGATCCTGAAACCAGCCAGCACCTGCAACAGCTATGGAAGCTGCTGTGACCCAGTACCCGGTTTGAAGTAATAGCAACAGTGAACAAATCCATCCAGCTGCTGTGGACACTCCTTGAGGTGAAATGCCAGCTGAGTTCAGCGCGTTACCTTGCCCCTGGTGGGAAGGGATCAGGACATCTCTCTTCCCTGCTTTTTTCAACCTTTAGGTTTTGCTGACCCTTAAGGCAAAGGGAGATCTGTTGTAGCATTCTGGAAAGAGAGTCAGGCTGCCATACCTCTGGAGCCAAGCTCTTTGTAATATTAATGGTTTTTTCTAGGGCTGTCACTGGGTATGCCACTCTCAAACTCACCTCTTCACCTTTGTAGCCTTAATGGTCCCCTCTGAGAAGGGCAGATTCTTGGGGAAGGGAAAAGAGATGGATCCATACAATCTTTCCTTCAAAGGTTGTGTGTTTTCAAGCTCATTAAAAACCTGCTATACTGTTTATACTGCAAAATGATTAGTAGGAAGAAAGGCATCCTAGAAAGAAAAAGGAATTTGGGACTGACCCTGTAGATGCAAACATGAAAAAGGAACAAGAGATAACAACTAGTGCCATTTACCTATCACCTGCCTGAAATAAAAACACTTTCAATGCATATTAAGCCTTATAGCTGAAAAGCATCTCTGTCCAAGACTGACGAGATCGGCTAGGGCAGGACCAGGAGAGACATATTGCTGTGCAGTGTGCAAATTCGGAAACTGAAGTAAAGCCAGCTTACCTTCATAGGTTGTGTTTGCCTCATACGTGTTAGGTATCACAGATATGGAGAAATTGCCTTCTCCTGCATCCAGGAGCAAAGTGCATGTTTCTGTCTGCAAATATGCTGAGACGATTGTAGACCCAAGGAAGAGAAGCTGCAGGATGAAGCAGAAAGCGGCCATCATCCACTCTGATATCTGTTCTTCGTACACCTCCACCTAGGAATTGAGAAACTCTCACATTTTCCAGCCTATTTATATTCAGGCGTTGATAAGGTAAATGCAAATACTCCCTCTCCATCCACCTTGCTTGTACACACCCTTGATGGGAGGTTTCACTGAGTCTCTTAGACGTTACTTCCTCCTACCTGCTTAGTCTCTAGATGAGGTAAAAGGTGTGACAAGCTGATTGGAGTGAAAATGGGCAGTGTACATGTGATCCAGGGAACTAGGCTGGAAACTAAGTCTCCACATGTCCATTCCCTCAAGCGCCCTTTGCTTGCACACAACCCAGTGGTCCCTATGCAAGCTGCTAGGCTCTGTAACCTCTTGCACATCCCCACACTGCGGAGGAGTATCCACAGTCTGGTTCCAGTGCTGCTGCAGACTTGGCTGAGGAGGCAAATCCAGGGGCAAATCATTTGGGTGATTCATCTTGAGAGGTGCCACATGAAACAGTTTGTCCATAACCCCTCAGATAACAATATATGGGGAAAAAAAAACATTATATGGGGAAAAAAAAAAGGAGAAAAAAAAAGAAAAAAAAAAGAAAAAAAAACCAAAAGAAAAAACACTTGTCTCCTTTCTCTTGTCTCCCTTGCTGGGATTCCTCCTTCCTTGCCCTGCAAGCCATAGGACGGGTTTTTCAGAGGCTGGTTTTGCAAGCATGGAGGGGTGAGTTACATCAGCACAGGTGAGACAGTAGCACCTCTGCCACCCGGAAACCTTCCTCCCATGTGCTGTCTGCCTCATGGGACAAGGGTGCAACACAGAGCGAAACCCAGAGTGTGCAGCACCCAGCAATTACTGCATGCAGACAGCCCAGAAATGCTGCCGAATCAGTGCCCTGGAATAGAGATTGCTCCGGAACGCATACCCAGCGCTAGCTTTGCTGGGGGCAGTTATTCCCAGCAGAGAAATTTGGGGTGTGCCGAATGCATAGACCCTCCAGATGCACAAAAGGGAGATGGGCATGGACATTATTTCCATCCATTTGCCTCATGCTAACAGATGTGCCATTCAGCAGCACCACGGGAAGCTCCTGGAGGTCTTTCTTGGGACTTGGTGCTGCCATTCGGTCGAGCCTTCCTCCACCACACAGGCCCCAGCTCTTGCAATGCTGTTGGGCGAGTGGGAGGTTTGTGTTCCCCTCCCTGTGCTTGCAGCTCCAAAGCCCCTCACCCAGTGCTGGGTTTCACTGGGCTGAGCTGACCCTGCAGGTTTACACACCAGCTGTTGCCTTCAAATAAAGGCTGGGCAGAAAGAGGTGAAGAAGGAAAAGTGCCAGGGTTGAGGGCTAGTGCTATGAAGTGGAGCAGCAAGAGCGAGCGAAAAAGGATGTGGTGGAAGAGCTCTGACTGCCTCTAGGCAGTAGTAGTGGCGCAAGTTGGAGATTAACTTCACCCTAAGGCAGAGGAGGTAGAGAAAGCCAGAAATCAAGCTTTTCTGGCTTGTTAAATTCCCAGCTCTGTTACAAACTCCAATACCCCTGCAGGACCTCATTGTCTTGGTATTTTTTGGGGACTCTGGCTATGCAAATCCCTGGGAATGATGCTACTTCCACACTGGATGTCTGGCCTTTTCAGAAAAGACGCAGAAGAATGAGGAAGGTAAGTGGGCAAAAGGAGAGGAGATGGAATGGAGGAAAAGAGCACGAAAACAGCAGCTGTGGATTGCACAAGAGCTGCTTTGCTTGTGGCCCTGTTGCCCTTGGCCATTTCATATGAAATCTCCCTGTAAAAAAAACTGTGCCACTCTCCAGCCATGCGGGATGACTCAATCTGACGTCAACCAGGGGCGGAAACAGATACGTTTGCCTCTGGGAGAGAGATGAATTTTGGAAAGAAAATATATATGTATATCAGGATGCGACTCTGTCACATATATCACAGAGAAGATCCTGTTACAAAAAGCCTTCTCAGGCTGAAGGAGACCTTTGCAAGGGAAGGTGCAAGTGGCAGTGTTTGTTAGGAGATGTGCGTTCAGTGCAGCTTTGCAGCTTTCTTCCTCATCTGTTGTAAGCGGCTTGAACTTGCTGTGGAGAAAGAGTGATGAGACCTGTGAGTGATGAGCAGCTACAGTCAGAAAGCTCAGCCAAAAGGAGAGCACAGGAAGTAATAAAATTAGCATTTGGGGCCAGGAAGCTGACTATGCAGTGATTAATCCTTCCATTAATGAAGTGAAGGAATGGGATGTGAAGTCCCAGGGAGGGGAGGCTGCTTGGGGAGGCTCCCGCGTCCCTTACGAAGGGATGTGGCAACAAGGCTATGGATAGAGAGCCTGAACTTCCGCAGTCCCGGACATATGGGAAAGGGCTGCCATGCAGCAGGATGCATGGAGCAGAGGCTGGGTGTTTCTGCATGTGCCATCAGCCAGGAGAGATTTCCCTGTGTTTCCTGGCATGACGGAGGGGATAATCCAAACCTGGTGGTTATGCCATTGAGGTTCGATGGGCAGAGGCCGTGTTCAGAGCAGTGTCCAAAAGGAGAGTCCTAAGCAGGACCTTAGCACAGGTGAGCAGCGATGCAGGAGCAGGAAAGGCAGGAGCTGGTCCCTTTTGTGCTTGTGGCTGAAGAGCCTGTTTTTTAGATGCCAACAAAAAATACAGCCTCTAGGTAACAAGCAGCCCCTGGGCTCTCCAGCTCAAAGGCATGACTTAAGGAGGCTTTCTGACCTCTCACTCTTGTTGCAGGTGTGACACCGCAGCATGGTTTGCCCAGGGATTTACTCTGCGCTGGCGAGCTGCCACGTCTTGTACTCTGGCCCAACTTTGTCCTTGCTGGTGCGTGTTCAATGACTCCTTCTCTGCCTGGCCGCCTATGGGCTTACGGGCAGAGCCTTGGGCACAGTTACCCACCCCACAAGCCTCTCCCAAAGTCAAACTGTGGACATTTTGAGGTAAACATGTGCTGTCACCCGCTTCCTCGCAAGGAGCAGTTCTTGCCTTTCCAGACTGGGAACCTCCAGGCAAACAGTGGTGCTTTGCACTCAGGGCCCTGCTTCAGGAAGGGAGGCGAAGCCCTTTGGTGCGCTGGTGGCGAGTTAAAGGTCTGGGCAAGACCCAGAGACACAGAGGCAAAGCAAGGGGGTGCAGCAGATTCACAGGGAAGGAATAATTACACGTAAGCGCCCACTCCAGAGTGTGGCGATGTGAGAGACAACCGAGACTGGGTCAACCCATCGCTCTGGTGTTGCAGCTGCAGCAGGCAACGCCACGGCACTCGAGCAAAGCCCCAGCTAGGGTTAGTGCAGGCTGCTAGGAAAGGGGGGCACAGAGGCATCAAATGATTGATGCCCCACCAAGTCCCTGCCTCAGCGCCGGCCGAACTGTCTGGTCCCCGCTGTTGTCCCCCGCAGAGCCTGCCCTCCTGGCTCTGCTGCTGCCTTGTTGGGCTGGGGGAAGTCCTTGCTCTCTGAGCCGCTCTGAACAAATTTACTGGGCTGTTTGCTCCAGGCAAAGGACCAGGGGCGGTTGAGGTTTACCGGCCTGTCATGCAAACAGTGTGTTTTGCAAATGCTGTGGGTTATTTAGTGCCTGGGTGGCTGAGCCAACTTTGTGCCTTCTGCCTCACTCCTGCTGGGTACTTTACCATGTCAGGGACTTCCTGCATGTCCTGTCTGTCCCCTAGGGCAGGGGTAGGATTTCCCAGGGATGAACAGAGGGGCGACCTGGGAATTCGAGGTTTCCTAGTGTTTCTGATAGTCCTGAAATGGCTTTATCTGGGGAGTGTGACCAATAAAAGGCGGATTGTTCTCTGTAGGTTTCCCTCAAGGTATAAACTTCTAAAAGCCTCCTTGTTATCTGCAACAAAAGGACTGTTAGCCCAAGTGGGAGGGAGGGCAAGTTTGCTGTGGCACCCTGTAAGGGGGAAGTCTGATTTGAAGGGCAAAGACTTTACATAAGGGCACTCTTTAAAGTAGATGGTTTAACAAGGGTGTTTTTCTTCCTGGTCTCCATTTACTTGTGCTTCCTTCTGTCACCTTTCAGCTGTATGACCACTTCTCCATGGGTTTCTTAAGTACAGCTTTCTACTGTGCCAATCTTGCCTCAACCCAGCTGGTGTCTCAGTTAGCTCCTTCTGCTCCCACCTTGTGCCCCCTTCTTTGGGAGATGTTGCCGGATAGAATGGCTTTGGGAAGAAAGGAAAGGCAAGCTCAGCGTGTCTGTGCTCATGAGAGGAAACACATGGAGCTGCAGCTGGTCACGCTAGAAGGCAAGGCCAGCACTGGCGGGTATGTGCAGCAGCGGGTACCTGGAGCCTCCTCGCTCCAAAGCAAGGGACTTATGAAATCCATATGGAAATGAGCACTGTTTGCTCATGCAAACCTGCCCAAGGCAAGAAAGGCCAGACAGCCTGTTCATGGGAGCTCTAGTAGCAGGAACACAAAGCTCACTGCAAATTACTTGTTTTCCATCATACGCGGTGGGGAGAAGGGGTGTCCCCAAACATCCCCTGAACATGAGACCTAGGAGAGACAGCATGCAGGCATTTGCCGCTTCTGAGACTGGAAGGCCCAGAGTGGTGCCTGAGTTTGCCTGCTCTCCAGCCTCCTCAGGAAGGCTTTGCTGAGTGACATCTGTGCGGGCGGCATCCCCATGGGTGCCAGCTGGCCCCTGTCACTGTGCCCAGGGTCGTGTTAGCCTTTGCAGGGAAGTGTGTTTGCACAGAAGTGCTATCAGCTGGAGCAGGATGCACTCTGTTTGCACAGGGCTGAGCGCTCCCACTGCGCTGCAGGGGCCAGGTGGCCACTGAGCCCATGAAGGCAGCAGGGCTGAGGGGAAAGGCTGCCCAGGAGATGGCAGCAGCCTTCCACCGGCTGCACTGGGGCTTGCAGCCTGCTGCTGGTGGCTGGTGCCTATGCAGACTGGGGAAAGGAGAGGCAGGGAAAAGCCTGACTGGCCCCCGCCGCCTGCTGCTTGTCCGGGGACTGCAGCCTAGGACCCCTCTTTGCCCAGCTTCCCCTGAACTGCTGCCATAGCCAGCGTTGCCACTGATTGCTGGGGAGGAGTGGGTCTGCCATGCACTGTGCCCCCTTCTTGTCTTCTCATGCCCTCGCTTGCCTCCCAGGGAGGAATCCCCCAATTTGTTATTTCCCTGGGTGCTGCAGCCTCTAGAGGAGGGAGAAAAGAGAGGGATGCACAATGAAAAGAGGTGGAAGGGGAGGCTGCTTTCCCAGAGAATGAGCAAGTGTCGTGGTGTGTTGGAGATGGCTGGGCCACAGGGACTATCTGCGAGGACTTGTGTCCCAGATTCTGCCTGGGGTCTGTGGCACAGCCACAGAGCTGGGCTTAACTGGGCGGCAGTGACATCTCGTGAGAGTCCTGAGGATTGCAGCCCCCCGGGCTTCCTCGGCAGCCTGGCCATGGTGGCGGCCCAGGGCAGTGCTGCTGCCAGGCCAGCAAAGCTGCTGGCCATGAGGCTTGACTCCGAGCCCACTCTTACCTCAGGCTTCACACTGGGCACAGCGGTGGGAATGTGGGAGTCTTTCCGGCTGGTTTCCTTCCCTGGCAGCACCTGGATGGGCAGTTGGGACATGCTGAGACCCCAGGGAGGAAGCAGCAGCTGGAGGACCACTGGATGTTCCTGAGAGCCACACAGGAGGTGGGTGGTGGGCAGCCCCAGGAGATCTCCATCTGGGCTGTGGGGCTCTGAGTGGCTTCTCTGCAGCCTTATCTCTGCAGAAAAGCAGTTTGCAGTGCTCTGGTGAGGCTCATGTGTTTGCCCCTGCTCCCTCCTTGTCTTCAGGGAGAGGAGAGGGTGAGAATGTGCCCAGAGCCATGCGTATTTAATCATCATTTTCTAATGGCAATTGGAGATTTCCTATTTAATCAGTAATGAAAGTGCCTGGCAATTAATTCTGCAGGGCTCTTGGTGCCCTGACCACTGCAGTGTTGCCTCTGAGCATGACTTACCTACTCCTTGTGCAATTTTGAGGGTAATAAAGTTGCTGTAATGAATGCAAAAGATATCAGTTTCATTCATGGCTTTCAATGGCAAGATTAGTCCTTTCTTTTAAATCAGGATGTGCATGTTTCCCTCCTTCATAGGCAATCTGTACTGGAGCAGGCTCTGTAACAGAAGGAGGGGGAAGAGAGAGGGAGACTCTTGCACTGATGGGAGTTTCTGCAAGTGGAATTCATCTGACACATCTGATGCAATGGCCCTTGTGTGTCCCCAGACAACTCGTTAAGGGACCATCTTTCCTGTGCTGAACTGACCCCTCCACTTCCTCCCCATGCCAAGAAACCCTGTGTGGTCCCTGTGACAAGCTCAATGAGGCCCCTTGGGTCATGCTATGGCCTCAGAGGTGCAGAGGGCTGGCACGCTCCCAGGTAGTGAGTAAAGTGCAAGCTGATCTGTGGTTTCAGCTGCTGGCAGTCTTTAATAGTAAGCAAGTAGGTTAACAGGCACTGGGGGGAAGTAAGAGCTTAAGGAAGAAAGAGGGGGCTGTGCAGTGTTGTCTAATGCGCAAAATGCCCATATGCGAAAGGTCCACAGCAGAATTTAGCTGTTTTGTTAATGCTTTGATTAAATGTTTCCCTCTCTGTTGTGGAGCACCTTGGTCCGATTTGCTCGTGTTTGCGGATAGGAAGTTTGACTGCACTGATTGGGGAGCAGAAAAAAATAGGAGAAGAAAAAAATATGAAAAAATCCTTAGGCTGCCGACTTCAAACATAGCAGCAAAACCTCTCGTGTTTAGCCCCAAAGGAGTCCCTAATTAGCAGAGAAACTGCAGAGCTCTGAACATGTTTGGGAATGCTTTAGTGCAGAGGCCCCCCTGAGGTTCATTAAACAAATGAATTCAAAGTGTTCAAACAGCTAGGATCTTCAAAGTGACAAGGAGCTGGGTCCCAGGGAAGGTGGCAGGGCCATGAAAGTACAGTGGCAGTGCAAATAAACCACTTTCCAAAACGGGTGAAGCGAAAGCACCCAGATCCCTGCAGCGCAATGGGGGCTCCTGGCTCACCGTACTGCTTGATGTGAACATCTACATCAAAAGCCCACTTAAAAGATTACTCTTCAGTCTTATCGTCTCCTCAGCTGTCCTTCCTCCCTGCACATACCCAGGTTGTCCTGGCCACAGAGCCGCTGCGGTTTGCGTGCAAACAGGCAGCAGCTGCAGAACGGAGCCAGCACTAGGTGAGGGCTCAGTGGGGGCAAATTGCACTCATGTAGATATGTGCAGGCATGTGCCCCTACCCCTGCATGCTGGGCAAATGCCCTGATTGCCCAGCTCCTTTAGCTAAAGGGTGCAGGCAGCCCTGCTCCCGACCGAGGGAGTCTCTTCCATGGGGTCCTGCTGTGCAGAAGGTGTTTTCTCTGTGATGGGAACACCACTGTGGAGCAGGACTGGTGCTCAGGTGGGGCATGTCTCCACTGTCACCAGGATGGAAGCAGAAAAATGTGGGGATGCTGCCTCTGCCACAGGAAATGTGGCACTTGCCTTCCCACTGGCCTTTGCTAGGGAAACTTAAATGAGCTTAATCCGTGTTTAATTTGCTAAATTGGTGTAATAATATTGTCTGGCTCTCCAGTGGTGCTTTTGATCTGAAGTGTTCAGAGCGCTTTAGGAGTCAGTAACCATGAGCATTCCCTTTGCACAGGCGGAGAAGCACTCGGCATGTGAGACAGCAGGCCTGGGGCCGTGCTTTCCAGTGCCCACCCACCCGATCCCATCGGTACTGGGAGCTTTGCCCTCACTCTTGCGGAAGCTGGCACTGGCCTCAGTTGCGACTAAATGTCACTAGACCAGAATTAAATGGAGCCAGGAGATGGAAGTGGTGAGGAAAAAAAAGACATTAAAAGAGTACCAAACTTAAGATACGGGAGAAGTTTCCTTTCTTTCTCATAGCATATAACAACATACTCCTCCCACAATCACAAGAGCTGCCTTTAACATGATTAGCCCAGTCGCTGGCAGCGTTAGCAAGCCCTGTTTTACCTTCTGAAAGCCTATAACCTCTCTCTGGGGTGAATGTAGGGCAAGATGGAATATTAGTCACAACCATGTGTCTTCTTTTATGGCTTGGCTAAACACATTTCAGCTGATGAAAGCACAGTCTTTTCTTTAAATTGTAGTTCAAGCATCAGAAGCAAATCAATCCTCAACAATGGCCAGTCCAGCATGGGGGACCAGTATCTCTGCAGCATTCCTCAGGGCTCTTGTCTTCCGCGAGTCTCTTCCCTGCTTCCTGCCTGGGCACTGTGAAGCCTCTCACAACAGTGATGGAGTGAACTGTTGGAGCAGAACAGTGTGAGCTCCCTTCTCCACTCTGAGAGCTTCTCTTCTCCATGTTGATAAATTACATGTAAATCACTTGCTAGTTCTTAGGTGATAATCTTAAAAAAAGAAGAAGAAAAAAAAAAGTACAGAAATCCTCCTCACTGCCCTGTAAGCAGCAATGAGACACTTTGTTTTCCCTAGCTTTGAACAATGGTGTTTGCTGAGGGTTCATCTGGGAGATGCTGAACACCAGGGAGACCTTGCAAGGTCCCTTCAAAGGCTATACATAGGTATACACAATTTTAAACCCAAAGAGCTGCAGTAACCTCTATTTTGTTATGGAGAACTTTTTTTTTCTTTCTTTTTGAAAGTGTTTGTTCAGCTCTACATGTCTTGGTCTGTGTGCAGGCTCTTCAGATGCTCAGTTGTGCCAGGGCCAGTTTGCAAGCCGAGGGAGCAAACAGAGCACAGGGGTTTTGTCCTGATCAGGGAATATGGAATTATTTGGTCTGCCCTCTGTCACCAACCACTTGTGGGAAACATGGAAAGTCCTTCCTGCAGTTGGATGTGTTGTACAGGAGTGAGGAAGCTGAGCTGGTTGCACCAGGGTGTTCAGGGGAGGGATGCCTGCTTTGTGTATTGGTGTCTGAGGCACTGCCTAGCCTGGGTTCCTCTTAGGTTTGCTACTGTTTGGCAGCTGGGGCAGGAGAGAGCCAGCTACAGCTTGTCCCTCTGCCTGTGTGTTAGATTTACTGTCTCCTCTGTAATAGCAGCAGCCAGGAATGACAAACTAACGGATGGTGCTATTTGGAGAGCACATGTGGGCACCAGCACTCAATTTATCAAGGGTGAAGAGGAATCAGAGCTAATTATGTGCCAAGAATTATATGCAAATAACATGAAGGGCTTTAGTGGAGTCTCTCACAGACTCATCATTCAGTGGGAAGGCACCGGATCCTGTTTTTCTTCCCCACAGCATGCAAATCCCAATGGCTTGCTGTCATGACCTAAAGGGAAGCAAAGAGCTTGCTGAGCTCTTATCCAGAGTTTTCTTTTCTGCTTGCTCTGGCACAGGGGCTTGCAGGTGAATCATGCCTTTTTCCCAGACAGGTGTATTTCAACCTTAGCTCCTGTTACAGGGGCTGTTGCTGAGATGCTGCCAGCCAAGCTTGCAACTTGCTGTGCTCCCGGGTTTGCTCTCCAGTCAGTCTCTTGTGCTGTGGCTATGTAGCTCTAATAAGAGCTGACCTCAGGCTCCCACTGGAAGATTTTAGGAGGGATGATTTACCCCTTTCCGAGGGGCTCTCCTGTGCGTGAAGCTTTTGGAGATGAGGCCAGGAGAGGAGGCAGAGGCGTCCCATTGAGTGAGTGGAAGCTGAGGTGTCATTCTGCATAAATCACCCTTGTATTTTCGCCCTAAATACACACAGTACTAAAATACTGCAAATCCCTGACAATCCTTCAATTTTATAAACTGTACAGATTGATTTTCCAATGAAATCCTCCCACTGCAAGATCCAGGTTCATTTATATAAATTATACAGTGATTTATTTAATGACCTACTTTGAGTGCTATAAATTCCACAACGTCCATGCAATTTATTATTTAAATGCCACATAAATCATGCAGGACAGAGAGCGGGGAGACTGTGTAAAGTTAACCATGGAGTCCCAGGGCCATGCTGACCACCTGCTCTGGGCCGCAGGACACGTACGGATGCAGCTAGTCCCTTTCGGTGCTCGGGAGCCAGCTGCGTGGGCTGAGATGCCAGCAATGCTCGGCACAGGCAGCCCAGATCCTGTAGCGCTTTGCAGCATAGCTATGTGGGGCTTTTCCTGCATGCAGGATGCCCTGGTGAAGTGTAAAAGCATGGACAGCCTCTCTGCGGGGAGGGCCCGCATGGAGAGGGCCTGTGTGCAGAGGAAAGTGCTGCTTGAGGGTACTATTCCTTGGCTGGCCCGAGACTCATTCCCAGGTCTGGAAAGGGCTGAAATCAGCAGGTTTCTGCACTTGTACTGAGGGTGAGTCAGCCCACACTCCCCCAAAACAGCCTGTGTCTTAGCGCCCGTTTCTTGGAACAGCTTCAAGAGGAATTGTTTAGGAGCTTTCTTCAGCTAAACACATTGTAAAAGCATTGATTTACTCTAAAAAAAACCTTAATAGGTAGCCAGTGATTGCAGAGCACTACCGAGGGGCCCATAGGAAAACATCAAAAGCCATCACACTCTCATCCGCGCTGTATCTGAGCCTGTTTGCTGCCTTTCTTCTTTCCTTTCTCTCCTCTGAAATGAGAGGAAGGTGGGAACACACACACATGCATTCAGATCAAATGGGAGCGCGCTGCATCCAGAGACTCCTCACATCAGAAGCTGTGGGCTCGAAGAATGACCTACATGTGAAGATGCTCTAAATTAAACACGAGTTGCAACAGCATTAATCAGTTAATGGTTGCAGAAAACTCTGGAAAGGCAAGACCCCCTGTAAACGATAATTGTTATTGTTGTTATTATCTGCTCTGTGTCTAGTTGGTGGTTAAGCTCCCTAAACATCAACTAATGCAAAAGTGCAGGCTTAAGAGAGTCACCATTAAGGACAGCTCTAATCAGGGCAGCTCATGTCCGTCCCTTGCCACCCCACTCTGCTTCCCCTTACACCTACAGGCAGCTGCATGGAAGAGAGCAAAGGCTCACTCCACGCCAGAGCTGTGCTGGGGCTGAAACCCTTTTTTCTCCATAGCAGCACATAGTATTTAACCTAGCTCTACCTGAGATAAGGTCCTTAACTTATCTTCCTTATCGTTTTGCAGCTTAGCCAGCTCCATTTGGTCTCGGCAGCCCTTTGGACCTGGTACAATACAGAGCCCATCCTTCCTCCTGGGAAGAGCTAGGTAGCGTTGCGAGTGGCGGTCAGGCCTCTGTGTACGCAGGGAAACTGAGGCAGAGCAGGTAGGGCATTGCCTGTGTTCAATCACTATGCACCTCAACGCCTTGCTCCTTCTGCAAAGGGGAGAGAAAATATAACCTGAGTACAAGAGAATAAATGTCCAATTATACTGCTGGGAGCCTGGAGGTGGTAGGATGTGAGTTTTCTGCCTCTGTAACCATTTGGATCATGCCTCCCCTTGCAGAACTGGATGTGGTGTTGGAGCTGAAATGGGGAAGCCATCAGGTTGTTGCCTATAATACATAGTTTACCCAAATCTGCATAAAAAAGTTTTTTTCTAGACTTTATGATTGTAAAGAGAAAGGGAGAATGAGTTTCAAAAGCAATATACAGGTTGAGATACCAAAACCCACATACAATTAAAGTAATATGATGGTGTATTTCTTAAAACCATTGGTTTTGGAATCACTGTGACCCATGACATTTGAACTCTTGGGATTAGTGACACTTTGAAAAGCAAACAGAATTTCAGGCAGATGATATTTGCTTTCAGCTAAGGGAAAGCTGCAATAAGGAAGGAAAAATTCATCATGCGCAAGAGAAAGGCCATCTCTCTCCTTTCTGGTTGATAGGGGCTGTGGGAGCCAAAGACCAGGTGGATTCAGCAGAGGTGAGTGTAATGCTCCACAGAAATAGTGCAGAGTCCCTGGCTTTATGTAGCACCAGTCTGGCTAGCCAGAAGATATTTAAGTAAGAGAAAGTATAGGAAAAGCACCAAATCTTTGTGTGATAAAAAAGCCAATCATTTTTCAGCAGCAAAAATACAACCTGGCTGTAGTATGATTATTAAACACTCTTATCTGCCCATTTCTTATTTGCCCAAGGCTGCTGCTGGAATTAAAGCCAGGCAGGGTTAGCCGTGGTGCCAGTGCGCAGCATGGAGGGAAGCGAGCATCGCTCACTGCTGCAGCTGTGCACAAGGGGCTCTTCGCTCCTCCAGGTACCAAAGGGTTTAACAGCTCCAGCTTCTACCCTGGCACCAAAATCCTGGGGTACTTTAAAAATAAATCTGGGCCAGTTTTTTTTTTTTTTTTTTTTTTCTGGGAAGAAATCCTGACTCCTGTACTTTAGGACAGTCTGTACTGTTGGGAACCTCCCTGTGCTGAGCTTTGTCCTTATAGTGCACTCACTGGAGGGACGTGTAGCCCTCAGGTCACACGAGGGGGGGTGTGTTGTCCTCTGATCTAATGCCTTGAGGACGGTGGTTACTGCAGCATCTCTGTACTGGCTTCCTTATCTTGTCGATTTGCCTCTTAGTTCATGCTCTTATTTCCTTGTTCCCCGGGAAGAAAACATTGCCCTAGTCTTAGGCTAATGACTGTGGCCATGAGAGACTGCAGCCTGCTCAATCAGTGGGTGGTTCATTGCTTTTAAGCACTCCCAGGGAAAGACTAAACAAGGTAAGATTTGCTTAGTGTTTATATTCATTCTAGGCTGGTCTAATAGCTTCTCCTTATCCCACAAAGCCTCCTGGTATTGTCTTTTAGTGGCAATCACAATCTCAGAGATGGAGTTAAAAATGGCTGAGGGAACAGAAGAAGCACTTTGGAAGTGTCTGATGAAAATCAATGAAGTTGACCGATACTGCTGATTAAATTCATTGCAATTTTCCCACAAGCTGTCTGGCAGATGAGCTATGATCAGGGCTAGTTCTTAAATCTCTGGCTCTATTTCTTTTCTGCACAGCCAAGTTTGTCATCTCCCTTGCTCTCTAGCACACAGAAAAAGGATAGGGACTGAAGGAAGAGCGCATTTTTTCCAAAAGGTGTCACAGAATCACCCACTTTTTTTTTTTTTTTTAAACATCTGGCTGAATCTTCCAATGGAAAACTGTGTCCCAGGAAGCAGCTAAACTTTTCCTCATCCAGAAGCAATATCCCATCAGCTGCCTTGGGGGGTGTAGCCTGGAAAAGAAATATGGTACTGAAGGAACATGCTAAATCGAAACCTGGAGAGGTGAAATTATCATCCATTTTACAAATACAAAATTGAGGCCTGTCAAGCATCATACGGCAGTTTGGCCATCACATGGGCTTTTGATGGTTTTTCTTACGAGGTGCTCTTATACATACCACTGTTGCCAGGATTCTGACACAGGCAGTGGGATGGATCCTCACTTGGGGATAGTGTGCCTGAAAAGACTGATGTTAAGACACATCCTGGCACTTTTCTGGCTGGAATGAAGTAGGCACTAAGACATGTGGGGCTTCTTCATGCCTACCCCATGGAAAGCTAAGGAAGGCATGGTGGGTGCAGAGGAAGCAAAGGTGCAAAAAGGGGGCAGGTGCCTGAGTGCATCCATGTGCCTGGCACCAGGGACTGTTTCCTACGGGAGAAACTGGCACACACAGACTTGCCTTTCATGCCACTTCTGACTGTGCAAGAGGAGTTGGAGCCACTGTCCGTGCCTAAGGCAGCAGGCAATTATTTTTGATAATGGAGGGAAAATGACTTTCTTTAATGGAGCATGGCAAGGAGTCCTTTTGCAAGGCTCTTTTCCATCTGCCTGGGCTTGTAATGCAGCAGCAAAGCCTGTAGCTACGCAAGTCATAGCAAAGAGAAGAGGAGACAAGAACTCCTGACTATGGAAACGTATCTTACTAACACAAATGCAACAACACAAACCCCATGCTTGAAAAGCAGAGACATTTCCTGCCCCCACTCCAGCAAACTTAAAGGCAGAGGAGGTACATTCCTGTCCTCCGCTGTGGGAGCAATAGATGAAAGTGGGTCAGGTCCATCTTGTGCACCAGCCAGAGAGGCTGTAGCTCTGCAGCAGGCCAGGCTTGATGTGTCTCAGCTTTCTTTTCCAGCACTGGAGGTGGCCTCCTCAGGATGTGGGAGCAGGAGCAAGCAGCGCAGCCCCTTCTGGCAGTGCCCACACTCATGCGCCTTTCCCTTGCTTCAGGCTGCTTTGCACTAGAAGTTCTGCAGTGGAGAGAAAGCTTTTGACACAGTGAGGTTTCCTTTGAGCTGCGTAGTGGAGAGCATCCTCACAGGTTTCCTGACGTTTATTCCTGGAGACACTACATGCATTGCCCTGCCCAGCCTGATGTGAATTTCTCAAGACAGTCCTAAACTACAGGGTCTGGGTTTCATCCCAGAAAAAAAAAAAAAAAAAGAACAACACAAATGTCCTCTAACTTTGGGGCTCCTCCTGCCTGCAGCTCTTCATTAGACTGGGGCAAGACAGTCTTGCATAGACCTGATACACCTCCTCCTTACCTGGGTTTCCCCAACTCTGAGAGATGTCACTGGGGGATGAACACCACCACGGGAATTTTCTCCTTTTCTTGGGCTTTGCCTCTCGCACAAAACACATCAGGTTTCTGACTCAGGCTTAATAAAGGATCCAGTGGGTCGGGAAGCTAAACTGTCAGGCTCTCTACAGCCGAGGCAGTGC
This sequence comes from Tinamus guttatus, assembly GCF_000705375.1. The sequence continues at coordinate 19,580 of NW_010584828.1, read as the reverse complement.
CCAGTGCTTGCATCCGGGTTCCCTACGCTCAGTGGAGAGGCATAGCCTGGAGCAATCATGTTGGTTGGGAGCCGAGGGGCTGCTCCGATCAATATGCTGTGCACAGCCATGTTCCCTTCCCGCCGACGTGCTAACAAACACAGCGCTGCCGTGTCTCCTGGCATGGCCTGCAGCCTGATTAATAGGATTATAGGCTGCCTTGTCAATGACAAGGGGAATGAGGCACCTGATAAATCCCAGGTAAGAACTGCCTGCAGCCTGGCCCTGGCTGACGCAGGCTGAAAGCACAGGCAGGCTGATGTACATTTCTGCTATGAGGAAAGAAGAGAGCCTGGCTTTTCAGAAGCGACACCCAAATCTCAGATTACTTCTGCTCCCTGGGGAAGTTAACCCTCCTGCTACAGGAAACTGCTGTCCCTCTTTGATAGAGCTGCTGCAGGACACTGCGACCCACTGCACGTGGGACAGGACAGCTGCTGGTAGCCGCAGGCTCTCCGTCCCCTGTGGCTTGGGCTGTCTCCCATGACACTGATCAGTTGCAGGCAGAGTCTCAGGCCAGTCCTATGGGGCCTTGTCTCTGTTAGTCACGTTAGTACAGCCCAGCTTTACAGAGGATGCTGCATGTCTGGCGGAGACAGAGTATGGGGCCACCGCAAGCACTGGCCAAGCCAGTCCTCATTCTTCCATGCTTTTTGCTAATTTAATCTCCTTACAGCTCCCTCCACTGCCATGTCCGTTTTTGGTGATATCTTTGGACTGCAGAGGAGGCTTTAGCCCAGCAAATGCCTTAAACTTAAATAAAAAAAAACCCTCTAGCTCCCTGTGGTAAAATCACACTTGTCTTCCTCCAGGAGGAAATATTGACCAAACGAAGGCATGCAGTGGAGAGTCTCCATGCATCGCTCTAACCTCGTTTTTTTGAAAAGTACCTGTCAGATGACGCAGGACTTGGACATGTTCATGGCTCCGCTATGCTGGGGACTGATAAAACGCATCTGTAGAAATGGTATTTGCCTCAGATGTGCAGGAAAGCTGGGAGCTGGAGCCTGAAAGATGGTTAGCCATTGCTGTCTTTTCCCATGCAGCTAGACGCAGGAAATGCTGTCTCGCTGCAGTCGATGATGCTTTTGTCGCTGATTTAACTGGGACCAGAGTTTTCTGTTGCTAGCAGTGTTAAAAGCAGGATTTAGTCCAAAGACATGCATGCAGCGGCTGTCAAGGCATTTATACTTGCAGCCTAGCCCAGGTGTGTGGCTGCAGGAGAGCGTGCGGTGCAGACGAAGTGTCCCTGGAGCTTCAGGGAAGCTCGGGTCAGCGGCTCTGCTGTGAAGCTGCATGGGCTGGGACTGTGCTGGGAGAGAGGACATCCGGGTACAGCGGCACGCGTGGTGCGCTCCCCATCCCTCTGCCCAGAAATCATAACGTATCAACTGCAGATCTGCCCGCACAATGTTTGTTCACGTTAATAAATTATGCTGGAGAATAAATAGATGCTAAATTACATCCTGGCCTGGCCAGAACTTTTATCTTGCCTGTCAAGGCTGTGTAATATTAATTATAGGCTGCTGAGATCCCCTCCGGGAGAGCTGGCGAACGGCTGCTGCAGCCAGCTGTGCCTCTCCTACCCTCTATTTGATTTTTCATTTAATCAATGCCCAATAAATCTGTATTCTCCTGAATTCGGACATCTGTATTTAATGCATCCATGGAGCAACCTAATTAAATGCCATCTTGGGCAGTCCCATGGTGGGACTGGGCACTCGTTTTGCTGCTTCTCATGCTGCCCACAGATTGCTGCTATCTTCAGGGCATCCAGAGCCAGTGCTAGGCCCTGATGTTCAGCAGCCACCATTACCAGAGAGATGTCTGGATTCCCAACTCTTCCGTACACTTTATAAATGCTGACCACAGACATCCCTACCTGCAGCCACAAGCCAAAGCATTTTGTGTGCAACTAACTTACCCCTCTCAGCTTCTTAATCTTCCAAAATACTTGTTCTGGATGAAATGGATTATCTGGACATAGCTTTCATTTCAGATGAACAGACGATAAATTGTTACTCACTGAGGAATGAGATTTGCTGTTTGTATACCGTTGGTAACATAATTTATCCTTCCTGCGGACTATTTCCTACACTGGGCATTATCTGCATTACAAAGAGCAGATTTCTTTTCTTTTCTTTTTTCTTTCCTTTTTTTTTTTTTTTTTAATGGGCTAAAAGCTGATTTGTTTGCTTTATGCTTCTTCCACTAAACCCCACTTAATAAAACGTTAATTGTTCTTAATGCCTTAAACTAATTACAGTCATTTTTGCTGCCCCTCTGTGTCTGTGTGCAGGGCCACCAGATTGCCATGGCAACCCTGCTCATCAGCATGGCGAGCGTGCAGGTTCCCAGCTCCCTGGACTCGTTGCTCGGGGATGGTCTGAGGATCATGCAGCCCATTTTGATGGCTTGAGGGGTACAGAGTGGCTCTCAGACTGGAGATTAAAAGCCACCTACGTATGCACTTCCCAAGGAAGGAGTATGGTAGTTACCAACTAGAGAGAAAAGAACGGAAAGGGGAGGCGCAGGGCATGCAAGGGCCAGTTTCTGCCTTGTCCCGGTGAGTGGCACAGGGACGGCCCAGCCCCACTCACCTGCCACCTCCGCTGGCAAGGAAGCTGCAACGGCTGCCTGTCATGCATAATTTACAGCTCTGCTGCAGGGATTTTAAGTCAGTTGGCTTTGAAACGTTAATATGAACAGAAGAAACGCAGTTGTTATTTTTACTCTTCTCAAATGCTTTGGGCAGTAGCCTTAAAGGGACAGACTTGAGATTAATAAGTTGGAAAGAAGGAAAATAAATTGACAGGTTGTCTGCAGCTGCTGCTTGAGCAAACTTTCTGCATATAATTCACCATGAGGGAAAGCAACAGCCTTTGCGTATGCTGCAAAGCAAAGGCAAAGTGATGAAGATTTTGTTCATTTAGGCCTTTTACTTCAGGCCTTTCAGTTCTGGCTTATCTGGCTTTCTCCAGTCCTGTTTAAAATGGCCTCCAACACAGGGAGTGAGGCTTCTCGGCACCCTCTGCTCTGGGAAGGCTTTTCTTGCCATGGAAAGTAGCAGAATTTTAAATAGCTTGCAACACCATTGGAGCCTCACTACTACTTTTGTGCAGCCTGTGCCTCAAAAACGCTCAGGAAGCATAAATAATTTACACTAATGCCTTGATGGATTGCATGTCTGTTACATAAAAAAACATTTTGCAGAGGGGGTACAGGCTGCAGATCAACCATTTTTGATACCACTATAGTTTAAAAATGAATAGCTAATGTATATTTGCAGATGTCTTGGACAACATGCCTCTGATAGGAATCCTTATCTGTCCAGGTTTGGGAGAATGGATGTGATTTATTTATTGCCAAATCTCTCCTACAAACATTTGCAGTAGCCTTTTGCATGTAAGGTGTTCTGGTTTTACTACTTTGGATAAAATTGCTTGGGATATGATTATGATTTTTGCTCCAGACATTTAAGTCAGGATTTGATCACTCATGAGGGAGGGGGCTCTTTTTTAATGGGTGGCAGAAGAATAGCAAAGACACTAAGTTCCCATCCAAGCCCTCTAGAAGAAGAGATAGTGGGTCAGGGTGGGTAATGTTTGTATAAGCAATCAGTTACAGTGAGGAGGGGAAAATAGGAAATCTGCGATGCTGTCAGTGAATGTGAAATAGATTTGGCCTTAACTGGATGCTTAGGAGTAAAGACACATCTCAGCAGCAGGGAAGAAAGTCAGTGCTAGCAAGGCATTTTCTCCCTGCATCGGATACGCAGTTCTGCTCAGCAGCACATGAAGCTTTCCCCCTCTCCCATCAGGGCATCTGCATTTCAAAATACATGTATAGCTTTAACCTCCCTTTTCATCCTGGGGAACCCAGCATGAGAAAGTTTTTTCCCTTTTAATTGATCCCTAAGGCTGACCCCAAAACTTTGCTGTCAAAAGCAAGCCTCACCTCAGCTGGAAGTGAGCAGCATCTGCATTTATTGCTGAGGAACAATAGCCCAGGCTTTGCTTGGGATGAGTTGCTTCTTGGTGGAGCCAGGAGATTTGGCTCCATCTTGTGTTGGTACCAGTATTGGTGGTGAATGGAGCCTCAGGGCTTCTGTGTCCACTGTAAGGCTTTGCTCATCAACCAGGGTATTGCACAGGTTAGTACTGTTTATTGACCTAAGGTTTCAGTTCAAGAACAGAAAAGCAGCAGCAAAATCCCAGGATCAAAAAGCTTTAAAATGAGCAAATTTTAAGATGTAAGTGATGCTTGGCAGTATGTAATCTGCTTATGCCTTGCTGCTGGAGATGTGTAGCATAGGTGAGCTACCTGTGCAACCTGCCCTTTAGCTGTGCTCTTTGAGAAGCCTGTGCTAGGGCCGGTTTGTGTGCTGGGGAGGCCCCCTGAGATCTCACTCCCTCTTCCTTTCCATCAGTGGTTTGGATGAGCCCCTGCTCCTGGTGCACGTGTCCAGGAGTGTTCTGGTGATGTTGCTCATGATTTATAATAATTTGGCCCTGGTAAGACATGTGCTAATTTGATTAGGTGCATTTCCTAGAAGTAATTGGGGCAATTGAAATAGCAAAGTGTATCAGAATATGCATTACAAGTATCCTAACTGTTGCAGTCTATTGCAATTTCCTATATGATCCACAGCTTTGGACAGCTGTTTTTGCCTTGGTTCTACCAGTTAAAAGACAGTATTCCCTCTCTCAGAGGCAGGGAAACAACCAGTAGAAGAAAATCTTTACCCTTAAGAGCCTTATTGCTTATTAATGCAGGTAATTAAATGGGTCTAGCTTGCATGAAGTCTGAGAGTGCCTGTATACATATTCACGGGTTTAAATGCCTCACACAGATTAATAAAAGAATTGATGTAGACAATGGCTAATGTCTGGGAATTGCTCTTGAGACTGTAATGAAGACATAACAGTTACCTCCTTTTGTTATAATACAGCTAAAAATAGCCCAGTTCTACATTTGTGCTTGCTGTACAGTAGCTGTTGTGCAACAGCATTAGGTGCCTTAGAAACACACAAAATAGGCAGGCAAGGAGCTGCAGAGCCCAGGCTGGGTCCTGCTCCTGGCTTGGTGCTGTCTGACTGAGTGAGCTGGAGCAGTTAGCCTTGTGTCCTGGAGCTCCTCCTCCCCAGAGATCAGGCTCTGTTACATCTCTTGGGTAGCAGATGTAGAAAATTAAGCAAATAAGGGGAGCAAAGTAAGGCGATGAGCTCTGCAGTGGTGCAAAGCTAGAGCTAATGGTTCAGGGAAGTTAATGCTGCAGGTCATGGTATCCAAGACAGGGTGGAGGGCTCTGCTCTGGGATGCTACAGTTGCCTTTCAGGCTCTGGGCAGTTCAGTGGTGGTGCTGGCAGCTTGGTGAGAGGGTACTGTGCTGTATGTATGAGCATGAGGCTCAGACCTGAGTCCCTTCACAGAGAATGCTGGAGGCGTGGGGAGAGAAAGAAGACTTCCTGCCCCTTCTTTGATGGAAGTCGGTCCTGGCTGGAGTCTGGCCCTGGAGCTCCTGTCTGATGCAGGTGCTGACCAGGGGCAGCACTAAGGAGCTTGGACTGAACTTCGTGAGTGCAGTGCACGGTGTTTTCTCTCTTGTCCCTGCTAGGACTAACACAGTACAGCTCCTCCAGATCTCAGGAGCAGGAAAGGATTTGAAACAGAAACGTGAGGGTGTTTTCTTGTGTGGTATTTCTGTGTAAATAACAAGAAAATGAAGCATAAATGTCACATTAGTGCTTTCTGATGAGAGTCTCCAGGGATTCCAACTTGCTACTGAACAAAATGGGTTGGTATTTGCAGAGCAAATGCGGAAGCGCAGCCAGGGTGTCTCTGGTGTTTTTTGCCATAGCAGCTGTGGCCTGGAGGCGGAACCTGCCCCAGGTGATGGGGATGGAGGAGCAGCAACAACTAAGCTAGTACCCCAGGTTTGTTTATTTCTGAACCTTGACCTCCTTCAAGGCAAATGGGGACTGTCTTAACTGTGTGCTGAATTAAAAATGCTTTCAGGTTCATTGGTTGTGATTAAAAAAACACGAGGTGCTGTGTTGATATTGATCTGGCATAAAATGGTAATGGTCTTGAGATGGGAGTGGGAGAAAATTAGAACCAGACAGCAGTGTGCCTGAACAGAACATCCTCTGCTCTGAGTTACAGTTATTCAAGGTGTTTTTAAGCTAGCTGAGCTGTTGGATTATTTTGCTCAAAGTGAGATAAGGCATGATCAGAAACTTGCATGCAAAATGTAGATAGATGTATATAGAATATTTTGTCTTTCTGCTGTGAGTGGAATATAAATTTGGTGTTTGGATAGGTGCACTGAATGTACTCCAAAGTTTGCAGCACTCCAATAGTCCAGGTACTTGTAATGCAACTTGAGCTCCTGCCTCATGGTAATCTCAGCAAAGGAAAACCCACAAACCAAAGAATTTGTGCAACTGGGGCAAAAGAATAATAATAATAAGAGCCTGAGGGGAGGTTAATAAATCAGTGGGAAAGGCCAGCAATGAGACAGCATCCCCTTTCATGTGTATGTGGTCAGGCTGGAGTACTGCAGAGATAGCAGGGATGAGCTATTGTCCTGGGGGTACATGACAGCTCTGCACCCATTTCCCTGATGGTATTGATGTTGCCAACACAACAGTGATAATGACAAAACTTAGCGGATGCAGAGGGATAAGAGGATAGTGCTACCTTATGATGATTGTCACTTGTTCTGCTTTATTGTCAATGTACCTTCCCTCTCAGTGAAGAGGATTTCCACCAGGGCAAAACCCTGGAAGAGTTTCTGGAGGGAAGAGAAACTGCGGTTGATGGAAATGAAAAGCTTAGCCAAGTGCTCCAGTGATTTCCAACAGGTTTTTGATTATGTGTGGTAGTGCTGCCTGACAGTAGCTCTTGTCACTGGAAATAGTTTGCTGCTTTGCTGTTTACCATGAGAAACCAACAATCTAACTAACCAACCAAAGCCTGCAAACAAAATCCAGGAGCAACAAAGTAAGGATTTGAGAATTAGAATGCTTTTGGCAGAGCTGGCAGCATTCAGAGCCTGTTTGCTGTGAGAAGGTACCACACTTGGTGCATGAAACAAAGCTGAGGTTGTCTGTGACAGTCATTCTATACCTTCCCCCTGAAGTCCTGCTTTGCTCCACAGGTTTCCTATGAGATACAGTGACTTTACAATCAGGCGCACACCTGGTGCCTGGGTCTCTTTTTCACTGCCTGGCAAACTAGACCTCTGCTATTAGCAGAGACGGGTATGATCTCTGGTGGCAGGAGGCTGGGAAAAGATGTCTTTAATTTATCTCAGCAGAAGACTCAGGGGAGGCTAAAAATAGCCTAGGGAAGCCAGACAAGATGATGATGATGGTGGGGGAAGGGGAATCCCTGCATGTGAGCATGTTGCTTGTGGCTTCATATCACTGTAAGTCTTGTTCCAGGCAGGAGAGTTGCAAGAAGGAGGTAACTCACTGTGAGGAGCGGGAAAAGGGACTCCTGAGATAGCAAGGTGCTCAGAAATGCCCCACTACAGAGGCCAGGTAGTGTGACAGTGTGGAAAAAGCTTGGTAAAAGACTTGGCTTGGGTACTTGCAGCTGTTGAGCAATGGAAACAGTCTCCATTTGGCCCCTACTGTGCTCCAAGAGGGTTTTAGTTGGTCTGTATGTGCAAAGAGTGAGTTACGCTCTGCTGTTTTTATCTCCTCTCTGAAACATAAGAGACTCCAAATTTGGGCTGGTCACTTGGGTGACAGAATTTTGAACTTAAGCAACATTTATGCATTATGAACCTATTTTCTTCCTTCTATATTTTTCTGACCTTGGAGACTGTCAAAGTGTCTTGAACTCCATCTGCCTTCTTCTTTTGAGCTCCCAGGAAATCTAAGATAAAGTGCAAGTTGAATTTGATCAAAAAGGATTTTCATTAAAAAAAAAAAAACTTTATCTGCTTTCCTGATGAAGTAAATAACCAAGCATTATGTGGAAAATTCAAGACAGCTGTTTCTGATTTAGCTGGAAATTAGACTCCTGATTTTTTTGTTCCCTCTTTCGAAATGACTAATGCACCTAAAGCTGTGAGGTGGGGATATGTGAGCCAGAGCCATGTGTGTGCTGATCTTGGGCAAAAGACAAGATGAACCCCCTCTTCTCATGTATTTGCCAGGAAAATTATCTCCTAGTGAGGAAAGCTATTGGGCACTTTTGCTTGAGCTGAGGTTGCTACCTTGCAGTTGCCTTCCTTAAAAGCATTTCACTTTAGATATTTAAATGAGGAATTTCATACAGGAAAGGGAGGAAAAAGTGAGGAAGAGAGGGATTTTAGTGCTGAAAGAAAAATTGATTCTATAGTGCCTCAGTGGGGTAAATAGGGCAGGAGGAGGTGAGAACCTACAGTAGTTGGGAAATTTGGGAAATTCTGATATTACTTTTATGAGGTGATCTTTTCAGCTTCCCAATATTTGCTGTCTGAACACTAAAGCATGCAGGCTTGTTGTTAGAGCTTAGTGGAGAGAGCTGCAGTGCCCGAGGAAATCCTCCTTTCCTGCAAGCATCTTGTCGAAGGAGGGCTGAGGTGGCATTTGGAGAGCCAGCGGTTGGGCCTGCAGAGGCATCACAGGGGAGGAGGTGTGCAGTGGAGGCCCTCTCTTTTTAAAACAACAACAACAACAAAAACAAAAAACAAATGGCAGCTCCCAGACTGAAACTTGTGTTTCCATCACCACCTTAGGCAGATTTTCTAGGGAGGGCTCCCTGTTGGAGTGGCAGCCTCTTCCTCTGCAGGCTCCTCTGTGCTCCACTGCTGCAAGCACCCAAGGTAGTCCTTTAAAAATGAACTCTTACGTGTTTCTCCAAAGACCCACTAATTGCAGCTTAAGCACTGCTGGTGCTGAGCTGCTCACGCTGTATTATTGCCCTCCAAAAAACAGCTTGGGTTTCTCTCTCTCTCTCTCTCTGAATCCAAGCACATCCAAGGGCTCTAAAATAATCACAGGGCTTTGTGCATTGCTCAAAATCTCAACTAATCTGTGTCGTCATGAGATATAAGCACTGCTGATTCCTGGAGGCTGTGATTTAATGTGAAGACGGGGAACTGGAAGCTCTAAACAATAGCTGTGGCTCAGCCTTAATGCACTTCACTGTGAGCATGCCCTGTGAGCATGGAAAATTACAGATAAACTCCTCCTATTAGACAAAGTAGTTCTAATCCCAAGAGATTGACTTGGTTCCAAAAAACTATTCAATACAAGATTATTTAATGCGAGATTCCTTGCCACCTGTTTGTGTCTTTTATGTGTAGCTGTTTTTGTTTTGTTTTAAAATATGGGAAATGATCTGTATGCCAAAACTACCCTGAAGCTCGTCTCTGTGTTCTCAAATGCCCGAGTGGTTATCAGTAAAGGTACATTAGCAGTACTGCAGGCTAGGGCTTGTGGTTAGATCTGCAATTCAGAAAAGCAGCATCCACCTCCCTGCACTGTCCTGCACTTCCTGCATGCGTGACATCCTTTTCTCTGAAGAAAGTGTTCAAATACACTGGTGATACTGCACTAAAGCAGAAGGTGAGCATGTGTGGTGCCTGGTGCTGGCTCGTCGCCTCTCTCTGAGGCTGAGCCTGGTGGCTGTATTCATTGAGCTGCTTCCCCAGCCAGCTTCCAGCGAGATGTGATTGCTTTCCTATCTGCCAGGCCAGCATGACAAAAACCAGATCTGTCAGGAGCTGTCACCCTACAAAGGTGAGTGTGGTGCATTCATATTAAAACTAACACCAGGAGCAATGTATGTTAGGCACAGAACAGCCATTCCTTTTTTTTCATCTCAAATCATAATTATTGTATCCAGGATACAGCAGGTTTGCTGCCAAGGACCCCCTGGACTTTGCACAGAAAAGCAGGTTGAGTTTTCCAAAGTGCCTGTCCCCTGCTGCAGAAATGCTACTGTAATTCATACACAGGCCTCCAGTAGCAGCTTTTTCTGCTGTTTGCAATTGCTTTAGCCGCACTTAGGATGCCGTTCCTGTTGCACAACACCTAGCACACTAGGATATGCTATAGGCACAGTAGAGGCATAACAGCAAAAAATCATCTAGCTGCTCTGATGAGGGTGCAGAGAAACTAGTCATGGTGCCAGTCATGGGTGACTTAGGGCTTGCAGTAGCATGCCGCATGGGTTCTGGGATGAGGCACAGAAATGACAGGAGGCTGGTGCTTCAGCCCCTGCGCCAGCACGTGAAGAAGGAAAAGCAGAGCCAATTCAGCTGACTGGTGCCTCGGTAGCATGCTCCCAAATCAGTCCTGTCACCCTGGCAAGGGTAGGATGTCATAGCTCGCTCAGCCTTGCAGAGAAGGATGAGCATGAATGCACATGTTGCCATGAGTGACAGTAGGCCTGTGTGTGCATACCATTAGTGAGAGATTGTGGGTGCAGGGTCACTTGAACATGTGTGGCTGGTGTGTTGCTGTGTGGATGTGTGCCGTGTTTGAGCAACCAAGGGTATGGGCACAAGGCCTAGTGAGAAAACAGTTTTCTTTCCTGGCACAGTGAAGGTTGAACTGTTTTCCTGCGTATTAGTCATGCTTGCCAGATATCTCCTGGACCAGAAGAACAGATATTTTCTTTGCCAGAAATGGTAATGCTGAAAAATTCTCCAGTCCTGAAAGACATGAGGAACAATTTCTGGGTTTGGAGGGATCTGTTGGATGTCTTTTTTTTTCTGTTGAGGTCATGGGCACTGCCTCACTGAGGACCTGCTCCCTGGTAGCAGCTGTGGATAGTCTGTAAAAGCACAAAGTAAGCTCCTGAGTACCAGAGGTGCAGTGGACCAGAGGTGCAAGGACATGTGTTTGGAGGTGCAAAGGTGATGCTGGGCCTGAGCTCTGGCCTTGATCTGCTCATGTGGGCCCCCTGGTTTGCATTTGCAGAGGCATGGTCACGGTGTGACAGCTGCTGTGCAGCATTGCCTATTGCTGAGCCCTGGGCAGCAGTGCTGAGCATGGGACAGCCCCATAGCCACTCCTGGGGTGTGGAGCTGCTTCCCCCTTGCCTCTCAGAGCACCTAGTTCTGCTGTGCTGCTGGCAGAGAGGTGGTCTTGCTCCAAAATCAATAGAGATATGCTCTCTGCTGTGTGTTTATATGGGAGCTAGAGATAAACATAACTCATTCGGATGAATACTTGAGGGAACAGATTTAGGAAGGAGAAGATGGGCTTAGCTGGTTGCTATGCAACACCGTGCTGCAGCCATGGCAACTCCTGTGCAGTACCTTGTACTAGACCTCTTCTCCGTGGCAAGGGAGATGCCAGATACTTGCTGGGGTTGAGAGGGCTACAGGAACTGGCAGGCCAAGCCTGTCCCCTGGGACAGGGCAGAGGTATGTCCTTGCCTCAGACTGGCTGTTCCTGCAGGGTTGGAGCAACTGGAAATAGTAGAAAATGGGGGAAGGGCATGAGGTTTCCCTGAACAGCGCAGAACATTAAGCCTCCAGGCAGCTGCTCCAGCACATCTCTTTCCTGTTCTCCTTGGCTGCAGGCTTGGCCAGGGTGCTGGGAAGGTTCTTGGCCAGGCAGTTCTTCATGTGGTTCCTCCCTTAATGACTTGGGAGAGAGATTTCTCCCCACCACAGCCCTTGGCCTGTCCTGGCTACCCTGTCCTGGCTAGCGTGTGCCTGAAGAGTGTCATGATTTAGGCTTGTCATCATTTCCCTGTGCCAGAATGGGCAGAATCCTCCCCTCGGAGCTTTCATGCCTCCTCTGGGAGGAATACATGGTCTGCGGCATAGCCAAGCAGAAAGTACCAGCTGGAGACGCTAGTGTGGAAGAGATAATTGTAGGATGATTTTAAAGAAAAAAAGCAGCTTTCAGGAGGAAGGAACAGGCACAGGAGTAGGAGGCTTGGAGCGGAATATGATAAATGTTTGGGATTAAGCATTAAACCCAGAAGGGGAAAGTAATCTGGATCATTCCTGAGGAGTAGGAGTGACTGGCCATCCATCTGGAGTGTTTCAAGGGTACGTGAGTGAAGTGAGCAGTTTGTCAGCAGTGCAGACGTGCTGCAGTAAGAGGTGCTTTCCCCATCCATGACCTCTGTGGGGGTCCCAAAAACTTCTAAAGCTCAGTGGCCAAGGCAAGTGCTAATGTGTAAGATTGGTTTAGCCCTATATTTTACCTGCTAGGCAGGTTCTGATAAGGGTCTCCCCCTTTCTGTGCCTTTTTCCTCTGTTCGGGAACCTAAGATGGTGACAGCAGCCTTTGCAGAAAAGGGCTTGGGGGTCCATGGGTTTGATAGTTCTCTCTCATGCTAATATGAGACGAAAGCTCATCTGAAATGCTGTTGTGGCAGAGATGAGTTTTGAGTTTCCTTTCCCAAAACAGAGTTCTCCAGTGCTTTTCCCTGCCATTTTTTTTATTGCAGATGATATTTAGCCTTTAACTTTTATTACAATCGTATTTTTTTATTAACTTTGAGTAAAAACTGTTTCCCAGATGATCAGTCTTCCGTGCAGTTCCAGACCAGCAGTCCACAGCCTCTCTCACTAAATTGAACTTTTCTTTGCCAGTATTTCAATGGCATTAAATCCATCCACACTGCGTTGTCTTGCTTAAAATGCCATGAAATTCCCATGTATTATCAGTGAGATAGCCACAGCAAAGATGTATTAAACAGGAATTGAAATTGAGTCTGAGACATCTGTATTGCTCGAATCAAGATAATCAGTTATTGATACCAGAGGAATAAGATTTGCAACATTCAGTGAACACCCATTAGTTAAATGCTCAGAGCAAGCAGTCTAAAAAAGAAGCAGGATTTTTTCCCCTGTTGGTATTTTCCCACAATACAATGCTTCAGATTTTCTTCCAAGCCTGGAAATCATCTTTTCTCTCTCTTCAGATGCTGCAGACTCGTCAGCACCTAGGGACTCTGTGACCTAACATGCTCAGTGCTGCCCAGCAGGCTTTACTGGAAGCCATTAGCTGGAAATCATCATCAACCTGTCTCCTACCTCCCTTCCCTCAAGAGAAACCTGCAGCCTTTTTATTTGACTATCTGCAGCTTTCACTGCAGCTGATTAATAAAGATGGGGTCTGAACTGTGTCCTGTACACGTGTAGATAGTTGTGGTGCTTTATTTTTTCAGATCAGAATTGGGAAATGGTGCATGATTTGTCAAAAATACTGGGATATTTTTCCTCATATTAACATGTGAGGAGTATTTCCTTCAGATGAAATTCTCAAAGGAAAGCAGATAGGGAAGAGAGTGATGCTGATAGTCTCTGCAGAGATGGAGCTGAGAACTGATTCTTGCTTTGACACTAGCAGCAGTGAAAGTCCTGTTCTTGTGTACTTTTGCTTTGGATGCAAAGCCGTGGGTCCTTGCTCAGTAGCAGGTTATGATTCAGTCCTTCCCCTTATGTTTCTGCCTTACCACCATTTCCTTTTAATTTTAGGGTTTGCGCTGAAAAAATAGCATCTGGGTGTTTGAATCTTTAAACATGTCTGTGGCAATATTAAATTGCATTGTGATGTTTGTACTTTTTTCTTTTCATCCCTAGAGAAAGATTGCCAAGTTGGAGGAAAAAAAAAAAAAAACTCCAGAACACAAGAAAGTTTACTTGAAAAAGTGCATTTTATCAACAGAATGAAATTAGATACCTGTCAAAATACATTTGTCCTCAAAATAACTACCCATGCATTTCATTTTCATGCATAAATAGTTATTCATCTGCTCTCTTCTGCCTGTCATTTGCCACTCACATTCCAGCATTGGCTGTGGGAGGGAAATATTTAAAGACACTTCCAAAGCAATGAGCAGGCAAGGCTTAGATCATTTCCTCTGGCTTTCTTAGCACCACTTGCTTTATTACCAAAGCGAATGGAAACATCTATTTAAAATCAATCCAATAATGTTGTGTTCCAAAACATTAATTCCTCTCTGCAAAGCCTTGTGTGATTTTGAGCGAGCTCTCCATCAGACTAACACTTCCCTTTCCCTAGCATCTCCCCACCTTTGTGCAGCAGCAGCTATGCTCATGCTCTGGATTTTTTACAAGCTTCCTTTTTTTTTAACTACCTCCTTATAGGTGGATGTATGAGGCTAGCCAGCTCCGTGTGGCCACTTTAGTGCTGCAGGTAAGCATATATACTTGTGCAGTGTAATGGCACAGTGCAAGATGGGGAGGAAGCCCTGGGTGATCGAAGTGCCCACGGCACAGACTGCGGCGACCGCGACTCTTCCTTGGGCTTCCTGTGGCTTCCTGTCTCAGCAGGGAGGAAAGATGGGCGAGGAGCCAGTACCACCTTTTTAGCTCCTCTACCTAAAAATAGTCAGTGCAGGGCTGCTAGAGGGTAAACTAATTTGTTAACATATTTTCTAAAAAGAAAAAAATCTCAGTAATTTTAAAGAGATTTTAATTGTGGAATTAATGAACTGATATAGATAATCACTACTGTCCATTAAAAAAAGTTACCATTCATTTCATGCCCAAAGTGAGGAACACACTAATTTATAAAATTTAACCTGGAATAAATAAATAAATAAAATCAGGATTCCTGCTTTTTCTCCAAATTTTGAGTTAGAGGAGCTGCTAGGCCTGACAGAGTTGGCAGCCTCTGGTGCAGACTTCTGGCATCTGAGAAATTTTCTCTTCAACACAGAGAAAGTCAACTTACTAAAGTCAGCTTACTAAACTCACACTAAGCTCCATTCCTGACAATAGTTGCTCATATGCATACAAAAACCTGCCTGGAGATGACAAGGAAATGTGGCAACTTTGTTTTTGCAGGCAGGCAGCTCTGCTTCCCCACACAGCCCAGGCTGATTAAAAATCAGTATAAGTAGTAGATTCCTGGATCGGAATCAAAACCACGTGCTACATGGTTTTCTAATCTTGAAGGTAAGTGCACTTGGGAAGCTGTAAAGATGAAAAACTTGATTGATTTGTTTATAGACTCTCTTTGCTACTCACTCCTGCAGTATCTGAGCAAATAGATAATGATTATTACAGTTATTTTATTTTTATCTATTGTTATTAGCAGGGAGAATTGTGACCAGAAGCTCTGATTCCCATGTGTTACTGCAGCAAAATGCAAGACAGCTAAGATTGGCGATAGGTAAACATAAAACCAACCTGTTGAATTACTAGGGCTATGGTATGGCTGTTGGGGGCCATATGCGTCGCAAAATCTTGAAACTTCATTTCCTCAGCCAAATATCTGCCAAAACTGTCAAAAAACCTAGTAAGCTATTCTTTCGGCTTAGTCGCTGGGAGAACACAGTCAATGAACTAAAGTTGGGTCTACATGTAAGGCTTGCATCAGTCGGTGACCTGCATAGCACAGGCACATTCATAGCAATGGAAATTTAGTTGTGTACAGACAGCTGTTTTTTTATTAAGGGGCATAACATATACTGTATATATGCCTGTATAAATGGGCTCCTCTAGATAAGGTACCTTTATATCACCATATTTGCAATCACATGGTGCAATATTTTGCTTGTATCCCTGCACCATGAGGAGTTAGGTCCCTCAGAGTCACCCTCGCATGGAGGATGTGTGCCTGTTAGCTGGTCTGCAGCAGTGCAAGGCAATCCCAGCACACCCAGTACAGCTCGGCAGCCTGCACGGGACCTCCAGGTACTGCTGCGTCTGTAATTATTATCTCCGTAATTCAAAGACTGATAAAGGAGACTATCAATCATTTTTACTTTAAAATATTTCAGAAGAGCCCAAGGGGACAACAAAACAGGATGCAGAGCCCTTCCACTGTCTTGCATACATCCCTGCAAATGGGCTCTGTGTCTACTGGAGGCTGGGTGAGCAATGCAGAAAGCCGAGGTGGACACAAGGGTGTCCACATGGTTCTCTAGCTCCCCAGCCACAGGGAAACACCCTTCCATGAATATCTAAGTGGAATAGAAATTCATCCATGTAAAACCTTCCAAAGCTTTGGAGGACTTGAAGTCCCAGCTGACATGGAGGGGCAGGGCAAAAATGGGAAAAGCAAAGGTGTTTAGAAGCTTGTCTTCCCCTGAGGATGAGTGAGGAGTGCAGACACCTAGATGGGGTTTAGCCTTTTTGAGCTTATAGAGCAGCCCTGCTGCAGAGCTGAGGCTGAAATGTCTGTGCTGGGGGTGCCTTAACCACAGCCACAAGTTCCTGCCCAGAATCTCTGCCTTCTCTGGAGAAATCCGTATTTACCTTCCCTGACTAAAAGTGGATGTTTTAGCATTGCTATTGAACACTTTGTGGCATACGGGCATTTGGCACATGGTGCAAATGAAGTAAAAATTAAAAAATCACACATGCAAAGAGTCCTGTAGGAGATAAAAGGGCAGCGTTGTGCTCACATTGGCTGCAGCTGGTAGTTTGTCTCCAGGCTGGGGCTGGATATGGGCCCAGAGGGTGGGCGCAGGAGGCGGCTGGTTGGCACGGGGAAAATGCATGTCCTTGGCTGAACCCTGCCGCAGTGCTAGAACCAAGCTCCTTTCTCTGTGTGAGGAAGGCCCCTGGCAAGGCAAAGCCCCAAATCCCCCCTCCCACTGACTTCCTTTTTACTGAAGTAGGAATTGAGGCAAATGCTGTTGATTCCCCAAGAGCTGCCTGAGACCATGCTTTGGTTTTAGC
Organism: Tinamus guttatus; assembly: GCF_000705375.1. The sequence goes on along the minus strand of NW_010584828.1, from coordinate 2,917 downwards.
TTTCTGTATCCATTAGAGCATGGGCAAAAAGTGACTAGGGGAGGCATAGGGAGCAGGGGAGAGGTGCGCTCTCAGCATTGTGCTTTGACAGCCTTCCTGACACATGCCCAGGTATTACAGCCACTGCATGGTCCCCTGCTTGGGCTGCCTGTGTGGGTGCAAGAAGCCTGTAGACAAGTTAAGGAAAACCACTCAGGGCTGAACCATCTTCTGATGCCTCCAAACTCCCTTCATGAGTCCACCATGAAGGTATCAACTGGAGATGAGGAAGAGAAGAAGGTGAGAAGGTGGCAGAATGTTTGCTCTGCATTTGCCATGTTCTTAGACCATTTCCCCTGAGGCGGAATGTCCAGCTACATGATCTGGTGGCCTGTAATGATAGCGCCTAGTTTGTATTCTTCCCCTCATCCACTCAGATGAGCTCTGCATGATTTGGATACCAGTCAGGAGATGACAATCAGCAATAGCAATTTCTTTCTGCTTGTTAACAGCAATACAGAAAAAAAGCGGAGAGACAGAATCTGAAATTCCAGTCCCCAAAGGGCAGATTCAGTTTTGGCTTCTCATGCTAAACTGTCCCCAGTCTGAGTTTACAGCTTGTGTAATGAGCACAGCTTTATCATGCTCATGACGGTGGGATAACAACAGCTCTAATAACAGTGATTCTATTGTAATACAATTCCTGCTGCAAAAATATTTCTATTACAGAAATTGCTGTGACTGAATTGTTGCTGGAGAAATGTTGAATAATCCTCTGCAAAGGGAAACTGAAGGACAGGATGACAGGGCCACCTGCCATCCCTCAGATATCTGACAACCCCGGGGCCAGGACCCGAAACCCACTTTGACAGGTACCGCTGTAGCAGCCAGGAATGGGTCCTTCTCTCCCACTGCACTGTTTTTCTTTTTTTCAGAAAAACTCCCACTTCTTGGAAAGCATTAGGAAAATTACCCTGACTTTGAAAGCTGTTTTCACCCAGAAGTGGCAGGTCTGCTTAGCAGCTGCTTCTGTGCTTTACAGCTGTTCCCATCTGATGGGATTGCTCTGGAAAGGGTCTCAAAGGCTTAGCAGCAGAGTTGGTTAAGTAGATAACGCAAACGAGTGTATTAACACTGCAAGTATCTTGCAGAATGGGTTGTGGGGACATTTGTAATTTGACATGCTGTTTACGTAGGTGGTTTTATTCATGCTGTACCTAGCCACACTGCTGAAAACAGATGGATTAATGGAGGAATTTATCATTTATGCAGAGAAAAATAAGGTGATCAAATCAGAAAGAATTTTCCATTCCTTAGAGACAGGGGAGCAATTACAGGACAAAGCAGTAGAGCGGAAAGAGAACTGGGGAGAAGAAAGAGGCAGAGAGAGAGAGAGAAACAGAAGAAAGCATATTATCTGTGACAAGGACACAATGTAAACTTGCAACATCAAAGTGACAACAGAGGCTTGGCAGAGAGGGAATTTAAGCTGCAAAACCTGCTGATAAGGCAACACGGAGAGCAGGCTGCATTGTGGGAACTGTGGGAGCCTGCACAGTGCACGGCCCAGCCCTGCAGAGCTGCAGCAAAGGGGTGCCAGGCAGGAATTAGTGATGGCAAAGAGTCTGGCCGGCTGCTGGGAGAGGCTTGCAGAGGTGCAAGGGGGCTGCTGCAAGAAGCTGAAGGAGGGGGAAGCCTTGGGCAATGCAGACTTCCGTGCATCCTCAATTCTTCTTGACTGCTTGAAGCTCAAGGGTGTCATTGTCTTTGCAGCAGCTGATGGGGCCCCTGCTTAGGAAGCTAGAACTGAGGGATACTTGTTGCCTTTTAAATTGTGCAAGAATGTCTAACTTCTCCTGTTCCCAGCACCCAGTTTTATTCTAGATGCTCAAAAGATATTCTAGATGTTTAGGCAGAAGAAATGCATAGGAATTAAAGACATATGTCCGTGGGGAGTAGAAGTTAAAGTATCCTGTGTTTCAACAGTGGTTTTTGTTCTGCAAGCCGTTTTTTGCTCTCCATGCACCCCATGGAAGAACCTAAGAATGTGAAATTAGGGTAATGAGCTACAATTTCAAGCTAGGGAAAACAGTCAAACACAAAGTAAAACTCTGCACAACTCTGTATTACTGCTATTTTGGTCAATGTTTGGACCCTTGAGTCCTGCCACAGCAGCGCAGGCTTCAGGTTAATAGCTGGATGCCAATGTCCCAATCACTTCCTTTACAGTGCCCCTTGCTTGTATTTAGACCTGTTTTGACAGATATGGGTGACATTTAGAGAGAACAATGCAGGGTTTGCTTGTCGTAGCGAGTATACCGCTGGGCTGGATTAGCTGCTTGGCACTGCTCACGCAGTTTAACGAAGTAATGAGTCTGGCACGACTTTTGTGGCTTTCTCTAACTCAGTGCTAATTTCTCTTTCACCTCCCCAAATGCAGACCTGAGTAATAAAAGTGTGAGAGTAGCACAAATACTCTGGTGATGCAGAGGAAAGCAAGAAGCAGCTCCAAAAGGAGAACTGATGCTGGTGCCTTGTACCATCCTGTAAGGCAGATTTAGACTGGGAGTGTGGTGGGTCAGTGTCCACCAGCACTTGCCACTCAGCAGGAGCATCGTGCCATGTCTGTGCCAGCTCAGCCTACCGTTCCCTGGCAGCTCACTTCTGAAATTGTCCAGGGCAAAAGTTCTACTTGAACATGAAGGAATAACTGATGTGAGCAGAGGGAAAAATGAGCCCGGAGCTCACTGCAGTCCCTGGGCAGTGGCCGCCAGGATGGTAACTATGCTGACACTGATAAGAAGTGGGCAATGCAGTAAATAGGTAAAGCAGACATCCGCAGGAAAGCATTTAGAAAAGTAAGGACACCTAGCAGAGTCAGTGGTGCCTACATAGCAATCCAGAATTGTTTATTCTTTATCATGCAAACAGTAGCCCG
>NW_010584826.1:10071-22307 GCF_000705375.1 Tinamus guttatus | reverse complement strand
GCCCAGAGAAGTGGTGGAGTCACTATCACTGGTGGTGTTCAATAAACGTACAGATGAGGCATGTAGGGTCATGGTTTAGTAGGTATGGACCCTCAGGTCCTTCAGTTGGACTTGATGATCTTGAAAGTCTTTTCCAACTATAATGATTCTATGATTCTAACACCTTGGCCAAATTAAAAAGAATTTTCAGTATTGACTCTTATAAAACTCCCACTTTTTATGATCCAAATCTGTTTCTCTCCTTTTATCTCTACAGATTATCTCATGACGTTTATGGCATTTTATTTATTTATTTATTTTGAGTTATCTTTCCCTTAATGATAAACTTCCCTTATAAAATTTCAGTTATTTAAACTATCTTTTTTTATCTTTTATTAATGTGGTATGAATTTAAATGCATTTATGACATCAATATAAGACTTATCTTTTTACCTTCTACTTATAATTCTTCTTTTTCTATTTATTCTTCTGCTGTTTATAATTGAATCTCTACAGAAGTTCTATATTAATGCTCTTTTTTATGCTGCTGAGAGATTGATTTAAAGCAAAAATTGTAACAGAAGCAACATGTGTAAAAACAATGGTCATTATCACACCATTTATACTACCAGTAAATCATTAGAGGAACATTTATAAACTAAAAACAACAGAGGAGTGAAAAGACTTTTACGCCTTCTCATACAATTATCTTAACTTTCTAGACATTTTCAACTTATATTTCCAGAATAGGTAACAGAATTTTAGCAGCATAAAATCCCTTGTTTTAGGGAGTGAAAAATAACCCATTAAAATAGCCCACATTTCTGGCATTCTTTTTATTACTTATTGAGAGTCCTCCCACCCGTTACATACTAATGTTGACAATTATTTAACAGGAACAAAGCCCACATTTTCCGTGTTAACTGAAAATGTAGCAGTGAGCGGTGTGTGAGGACACTGGAAAAAGATTGGATCATTTTGACCACAAAGGAGTAAAATCAACCACAAATGGCATTATAAATTTCTTTCAACACTAAATAATGAGGTCAAAAATGAGTTCAAGTATGTGGCCAGGAGCTGTAAGGGAGGCTGGTGCCATAAGAGTAGTTATGTTTAGAGTAAATGTTGAAATGATTGGCAATGCAAAAATAAATAAATATTATGTCTGTGTTATAAAATCTGGACTCTGCATTCCTCTGTGAATATTTCCAGAATTTTAATGATTTTCATTCCAAAATGCATATATCTTTTTGTAACCATCAGTTTCACATGTTTGATAATTCTGCAGTACAGCAGAATCTCTCTAAGCATGTGCTGCTGGATCTTTCCCTCCTAACCTCCAGCAGAGGACTGTGAATTATCTGTCACTTCACCACTAACACTTTGTCTTTTCACATGGCTGGGTCAAAACTACTTCTAAAGGATTTTTGGGGAGGTAAGTAATTTATTTTATTCTCATCACACTACATTTTGGAGGCTTGAGATCTGATGAATGAACATAGAGAAGTGGTCTGAAAAGAGGCTGAGTAGGAAACTTTGGTCCAATTTCATATCACTGAAAAACTGGCTTATTCTGTACCACCTAGGAATAGCTAACTAAGGTTTTGGGAAGGAAAGACTATTTTTAATGCCTATTTTTCAGTAGTAGAGTTTTTTTTTTTATGTTGGTGGTAGTATTTGTTTTGTTTTGTTTTTGTTTTCATTTGTGTTTAGTTGTGTTTAGAATAACTATCATAGCCCAAGATCCCATTACGCTACTCATTACACTTATTCTGTATGGACACAACACAAAAAGATGCCCCCTCCCCCTCTGAAGACTTTTATGTTAAATACAAGCTTGTAGAAGAAAATTTATCTCAGAGAGACAGATGGACGAGCAAAAGGAAATGACCAGATGGAGTATTAAGCATAATAATTTTATTCCAGTTTAATAGAAGCTTTAGGTTCTTTGGGAGAGAGAAATCTGTTTTTAAATTAATGTTCCCAAATAAAGCAGATCATTAATTACATTCTAACTCATGTGAGTATCTGTGACTATTTTAATGAGTAGGACAGATTTTATCAGAACATTTGCATAACAAGAATTTTGTATAATTAAAGACAGGAGGGATTTTCCTGCGCATATCTCCCTGTGCTCTGGGTCCCTCAGACAAGGGGATTATGTTGAGATGCATCTACATTTAACATATATAAAAAACTATGATGCCTGAGCTACAATTGTTTCCTAGACACATACTTTTAGTGATTCCGAAAAAGATCAGAAGACTCTTCTGATGCTTTCTGCTGCAACTTTTTAAATTGCTTCATTAGAAGCAAACTGTGCAATATGGCAGCATTAAGCCACAAAGATGGACATAAAATTTTAGAGCCTTTGATCATGAATGTTCACAAAGTAGACCATATTTTCACATAAAAATATGTATCTGTTCATTTACAGAAGCTGCATGTTAAACCATCCATGAATTCAGAATATTTAACTGTCAGACCTATTCAGTTTGGAAGGAATTGAAGAGAATTCCTCATAATTCCATGTCTGTTGATTCAGTATCATTATACTTATGCTCTGCAAAATAAATACAAATTGCTTAACCTGCAATAGAAACAAGTGTCATGTTATCAACAAAGTTCGAGATTAAAGGCATTTTCTAACATAGTTGCTCAACATGTACTGCAGCTGAAAAAAGACCCTGCCAAAGGCCACATCCTTCTCTCATTCACTGTTATAAATAGGAATAATTATTGTTTGTAAATTCTTCAAGAGAAGAACACAGTCTTCTGCATAAAAGCAAAACAACAACGTAGCTGTGGTGGGCAGGAGGAGAAATGTCAACTTGCACTGGTTTTAGCCTAAGTCAGAGACCCTCTTACTGATTCCCTGAGAAAGGTCAGTGGTGTTTGGGGGAGGTCACAAGGTGCTTGTTAGGTGTTCCATTTTTCTCTCCTATCCAATGCTTATATTCTATTAATTTAGAAAAGAATCCTAAGCACATTAAAGAAACCATATACTTAAGCCCACAATTAATTTCAGTCTATTTTCCTCTGATAAATGTATCCAATGTAACAATACCGGCCTGAAACTACAGATAATCAGATCCTGGGTCAGAGCATTTTCCATTTTTCCCTGGACAAATATTACCAGGTATATTCTTTAGCTTACTGTCAAACAGTTCAAAATCTAGAATTTTCATGATGGTATAAAAATCCTCCAAATTTTTGACATTAGGAATGAAATAGGCATCACTGCTCTACTAACAAACAAAATAGGAGTGGAGATTGTTAGATCATTTAATCAGAATGTGAGCTGTAATTTCTCTCCATTTTTCTTTTTTGTTTTTGATGTTGTTTCTTTTTTTCTATTTCTTTTATTCCTTTTCATTCCTTGTCAAGTAAGCAGAGAACAACTTTTATTCTTCTATACTCTTTCCAGTTAAAATTCAATGCATGAAAGAATAATGAAATGTACAGGCCTTTTTACATAGGCCTTTTTAAATGCTAATAAATTACTAATGTCTTCAGTTCTACACATGAGAGCTGGACTGAGAGAACAGATAATATTATTTTATTTATATCAGTTTTCCTACAGCTGTGGTGAAGTGTTACTATAATAATATGGTCTGGTATTGACTGCTGTCTTTCCATAATCCTTTCTTCTGTAACCTCAGTCAAATGTGTAAGATTAGATGCTAGTCTTATTTCAGCAACTCAGCCTTACATTCAATGATTTACTTAAGATCATGAACAGTGTCTGGCATGAAACTGAAGATTCACCCGAGAAATGAATTTAGTCCATGAGAATATTCTGTGATTGTTCAATATCTCATACAAAGTAATTGGCATTTCACAGATCTAGGCCATGTCTCAAACAAAATAGACAATGAATAATGATTTTCAACAAGGCTAGCAGGTGCAAGCCATCCTGATGTAAATCTAATAAAAACTGACGTCTGTGGTCATTCATATTCAGCATAGATGGACTAATGTCTGAGGCAGAACAGAAGATGAGATAGCAAAAGGATCAGGAAATTGGATTGCTTGACTGAAGAGAGGAGACTGAAAACTTTTGAAAGTAAGTCTGGAAAGGGATAAAAATACTCTTGCCAAATGGAAAAAAAAATGGAAAGGATAATGCTGGTACAACAATGCATATGAGCTGTCTGCTAATATATTTAGGCTGGAAATTAGAAAAATACAATCCAATTAACAGAGGAGTGTAGCTCTGAAAGACTATTCCAAAAGGAGAGATGGAGAGAAGGCATTTAATATGGAATTTCAGCACTTTAGAAAAGGAACTAATTTGATACCATACGGCCTTCCTTAGTAATAAGACAATGGGTTAGATGACCTGGAGAAGGATAAGTAATTCTGAAGTACTGAAGGAAAAGAAGCAACTTACATTTTCAGTTTTAAACAAAGAAGTATTTATAGATCTTTTCTAATGGCTTATCGGATTAACTATAAAGCATCAGGTAAAAGTGATTGAAGTTATTTGAGTAGCAACTAATGATGTAAACCCTCCTGAGTCTGGAGAAGAAACTTGAAGGAAAAAATCCTCAATATTCTTCATGTTTTCTTTATACTTTCGTAGATTTATTTTTGAATAATAGAATTATATTTAGAAATATAATGAAAATCCTCAGATACATCAAAATGCGTTTTTGCATTGAACAAGGTGCAAATACTTTTCTGAAGTGTCTTTTTCAGGAAATATACACATATGTAAAAATCTGAATATCTGAGCATCTCAAGGGATAGTCAGGAAACTATCAGAAAATCTCTCTCCTGGACTTAATCATAGAATCATAGAACACTAGATGTCCCTTCCAACCTTAAACATCCTATGATTCTATTATTCTATGATTAATGCATCAAATGTTTCCACCCTGGAAATAAAACTGTTCGTGACATCTCCCTAACATTAACAGAGATATCTTTTTTTTTTTCTTGTTGCCACTTCTAGCACCAAATAAGAAAATCAAGTTAGCCTACTTTTTGGATTGCTGAAGATTCATCTGACAACCTGGTTATTTCTTATACACTTATTTTCGTCTGAAGTGGTGGTGTTAGGTAGGTACGTAGGTAGGTAGGTAGGTAGGTAGGTAGGTAGATAGGTAGATAGATAGATAGATGAATAAACTCCGAGAAAGGCCTAGTAACTGATGCAACAGCATAGTTATCGATTACATTTATAAGTTCTATCTTCTAAAAGGTGGCTGTTATTGAAACTGCGCCTTTTCCCCACAGGGGCTAATTAGCATTTGCTTATTCATTGAAGCTAATAAAACTAATAATGAAACTCAATGGTTAAAATATAACTAGAGGGTCATTTTTTAATAATCTTGTTTGTCATGACAGGTCTTTCATGTGCTAAATAATTTACTTATTCAGCTGGCTGCCTCTAGTTGATTTACTGCTATTTTCATTTTATTGAACAAAGTAGTGCCATCCTCAATGTAAGACTGATAAAACCTTTAAAAAGATAGCTATTAATGACTTTATATTTATTTTCAGTATTCTAATATAGGTGGACTAAAACACAGGAAAAACCTTCCATATTAAATGAGTGCTCTTAGATTTCAGGGAATGAACACCATGAAAAGGACACCAGAGATCTCCTGTGCAGTACTAGAGGCATCAATACAAATGTGCCTAATGTATAGCTACTTCTGCATCTACCAGGTTAGTAAGTTGTCTGATCGTTATGACAGTGATCCTGATTGCTGAGAATCTATTTCGCTCATCATTTACTACATTTGCTTCTACTTTTCTTTATGTTGACTTCTCTCCTCTATATTCAGTTTAGGAATTGAATCTCACCCATCTTATATAATTTTCACTTCTTCCTAAATTTGAAATGCTAAGAAATGGATAGGTGCTTCCTTTAAGCAGTCAGTGAAGAATAATAGATCCTTTGGGAGGCCTATAGAAAGACGTCGTTTGTAAGTCTAGGCACCAAAGCAGAAAATGAATTTAATTGAACTAAATCAAACTTAAGGGTTTCATGTACATATTTTAAGTAAGTGCATCTACAGCTGTATCTTTTTCAGTGAAACTGTATTTATCATATCTTGCTCTCAGTCCATCTAAGGTCATTATCTTTTGCTTCATATTTATATCTTTTATGAAGCTCCTTTAAGACTTGAAAAAATGTTAAATGATTTTTAATCATCTCCTCAATATTTAAATACTTTCTGAATATCTCCTTATAACTGAAGGTTATTATTTTATAATTATCATTATTATGATTATTAAAACCTAAGTTCACTAAGACTTTGGGAATATAGCATCACCATATTTTTGTTGTTGTTTTTGTGTACCCAATACTGAAGACTTTAATAGAGATTGAATTTCAGAAATATCTATCTAAACACAAGTCATTCAAAATCTCTTTCCAAACTGGCTCAAAACTCAAGCATGTTCACCTTAATAGGCATGGTGCTTAGGGAATTTATTTTGGGAAACACTAAAGATCATTATTGGGATTTGTTTGTATTGTCACACATATTTGAACAGATTTGTAGCTGGAGTATTTTAGTAGAATAAGGTACTTCTGAGTTTATTAAATCATTAGATAAACAAAGGCGACTTCTTCTTGGCATGTCATGTACAGAATACTGCTACCTTCTAAACTGTAGGAAAGTCAGGGACTGTGAACAGAACTTTATTACCCCAGTTGATTATACTTATGTTAAACCAGTCCATTACCATTCCAATCACATTTACTTTTTCTTCTCCTGGTACTTCTGTTAGTTTTTGTCCTTTACAATGTAGTCTTTGGAGGGCAAGGACTGTCATTTATTCCAATATTATGGAGTTTCAGCTAGGCTAACCTTTAGGCCCTACTGCAGAATAGCCAACGGTGTTAATTTATGTAGCATAATTAATATACAGATATAATCAGCACATCAGAATTAAAGACTATTATGGCAGCACTGGATTCAGAGGTGTAGCATTTTCAAAGGAGAGAAGACCAGTGGGAAGAATACTTGCCAAAACTTAAGTATGTTTTTCATATTTAATTGTCTCTCTGTATCAGTTTTAATTTGCATCATCTCCTTTGGGAATCTATTCTGCAGAAAATGAATCCCTGCATGCTTATTGTATGCAGAGTGCAATCTTTAGGATTAAAAAATCTGTCTTAATATTGAAAAGCATGCTGGACAAAATTTGGACAAATTAGGATATAAACATCAAATAACAGGCTTTCCTGAGGACAGCGGTTAAGAACCTAGCTTGATATAGATTCCAGAAAATAGTGGCATTAAAATCTTTGAGAGCAATCAGATTAGACCCAAAAATTTCTTCACTGAAAACACTGGTTTATATAAACTAAGAATCTTGCCTTATTTGTTTATTGGGCCAAATCTGCTAGTACCACATTTTCTGAGGAAATACCTATCTGAGAAACAGATGCACTCAATGGAAAGAATATTGCAAAACAATCTCCATTTTTAATTCTCCATGTGCTTCTGGCTTGAAATAGTCAGAATGGAAAGAAAAAGAAGGAGAAATGTAGGAAAGGGAACTTTTCATAACTTTTTTTTTAATAGATTCCTCCATTTAAGAAAAAAAGAGAGGCCTTGAAAGCTATTTAACATTGCTCTGTGATTAAGTTTTACATACAGGGTAACTGATGCTTTTGGTTCAGGGAAGTGATGAGTTCAAAAAACTAATCAGTTTTTGTCAGTGGTTTTAAGCATTGCTTAGTTTAATTGGATTGGCACTGCTTTAAAGTTGAATGAAAGATTTTTTTTTTCCTCTTTTTCCCCACTTTGTCTTTAGGTGAATGGTATTTTGTGGAAACATATTGCCTGCCACTTGCAAAAAGAACTTTTTCCTTGACAGCCAAAAGTGATGGGAAAGGCAGCTAGGTAGCTAGTCATCAATTAAGCAGAAGGCTGCAATGTCAGTCTGTTCAACGTATCTCCAAAGAAATTGTAAGCACGAAGAGGACAGAGAAAGACAAAATAATATATCTGTATACCTATTGACCTTACAGTGCATCCTTACAGTAAAGCTCAAATTAATTAATAATTGTCATCAGCAGAGAAAGTGAGGACTTCCTTTGTCCGCTCCCCTGTCCTCTGTTTACAGCTTCTTTGTTTTGAGATACACAAGTCTCTTTGTGTATCCGCTGGAGGGTATGTGTGTGTGAGAGAATTTTATACTTCTTGGTGGATAGTAGTCTAGTTAAAACCATGTCCTGTTTTCCATCTCACATCACATGCTGACTTGCCTTTTAACTTCAGAGAGCAGAGAATAAAATAGGAGGAGCTCTTTGCACAGTGGTATAGGTGCTCTCTAGCTCCAGAGATGCAATGCTGGGGTCGGGGAGATGGAGAGAACCTGTGACACTGAAAGTCTGCAGCAGCTTCTACTGTTCTGCCACACTGAGCAGCATAGTAGGGTGACTGCATGCAAGGAAACATGACTTTACTCTCTTCAATGGATAATTTTCTCTTTACTCCTGTCTAGGTCTGTTCCTGCTTCATTGCTTGTACTTGTTGGCTGTTATGCCTGGCTGTCAAAATAGGTAGGCAAAATGAATGTCATATGGTGAATATTTGTACCTTCTCCTCCATGTGCGGCCAATAGGTGACCACTTTCCTCAGCTTCCTCAAATAGTTTTGAGGAGCTTAGAACAAGCTCTCAGCGGTTGTTCTTGCAAAAAGTCTAGGAGCTCTGGCATAGCAGAAGAGAAGGGCTGTGAAAGTTCAAAAATGTAGTGTGATTGCATAAGGAGGTCTGCAGTGCTGAACCTTTTGAAAGGAATCTGATTAGAAAAAAAAAGCAAGACTTAATTGCCAAGTCTTCTTGAATGCTATAATACGTTGCTAAAACAATGAATAATCAGCAGAGCAGAAATATAGTTTGAGAAAGAATAATAGTAGTGAAAATGTTAAAGCTTTTCTTCTGTGTGCTATGCTATTTCATTTGTACAATACAATGATATAAGGGAGATGGAATCAGCCTGTAATTCTTTGTGCTAAAGATTTATATGCAGCACTTGAAACCACTGCTTCACTTGTCAAGTTCCCCCATTAAATCTTGAATATTTTTAAACTGTAGGCAGACAACACTGCAGGGTATGTCTACTAAACTGTAGATGTGAGTAACGTCTGTGTAAGAACATTAACATTTTCTTTGCTCTGAGTTTTTAAAGGGGCTGAAATACCGTGAATACCTTAAATATCTCTAAATTAAGTTTCAAAAGGCATGCAAAGGCAGCTATAGCTGTATGTAAGTTTCCTCATAGGAAAATCTGAGACAAGACTCTTTCCAGTGGTGCCCAGTGATAGGACAAGAGGCAGTGGCCCCACACCGAAGCACAGGCAGCTCCATTTGAACATGAGGAAAAACTCATGACTGTGAGTGTGACAGAGTCTTGGAACAGGCTTCCCAGGGAGGTTGTGGAGTCTCCTTCTCTGGAGATCTTCAAAATCTGCCTGGGCAACCTTCTATAGGTGATCCTGCTTGAGCAGGGGAGTTGAATTAGATAATCTCCAGAAGTCCCTTGCAATCTCAACCATCATTCTGTGATTCTGTGAGAATCCTTTGTTATAGGATTTTTTTTTTTGGGGGGGGCGGGGTACAGTTAATAGTAAGCAGGAAAACAGGTAGTTTCAGAGATACGGGACACATTTATTTACTGTCTAATTAAATAAAATTGGGTTATAAAACACATCAAGTGTTATATCTGGAAAGAGTTGTTCCTTGCTCACCATGATTCTTGTCGCAGGAAAAGAGGAATTCCTGTAACATGGGTGATGGCTGTTCCATTCTCATACTGCTTTTGTTCAACCTATTTTCATTAGAACTTAGCTCCCAAATTAGAGTATTATTCCCCAAGGGATAACAATGAGGGGCCAGGGCCATCTCAAGGTAGCAGATTGATCTCTAGCCCTTGGGTTCAGTGGGAGGATTCTGTGCAAATGAGGAAGGCTCTGAGCTCAGCCCTCCTGTTTTCAAGACAGGCACTCCAACCACCAGGACTTTCTGAGGAAAGTTGCATATATAGTTGCATCAGCACGGCCTCAGATGAAACCTTTATCAGTGTACAAAGACTTCCACCAGTATTGGATCAGAGCTCCCTACAGATCTTACATACAATCCTGCTTATATATTATACTGCTCCTTATCCTTGTTCTTATACTATTTTTTAATATAGCAGTTAAGTGGGAACAATATAACTAGAAATATATTTTGCTTTGGGACCTTTGGGAACAAACTCTCAGGCACTGAATAGATACTACCATTAGAGCTGCACTTCTGGCAGGATAGTTTGTGTTTACATATCTACATTCTGCCCTATTTTCATATTAGGGACAACTGTATGCATGCAACTCTGTATTAGGAACTTATGAACTAAAGCTAAAAGGGTTGGTATGCTGCATGGTGAAGCACCTTGGAGAAACTTCAATGTAAATCGTAAGCAATAAGACCATACAACCTTAAGACCTGGAAGCAGGACCCTGTTCACAGGTATATTTTTAAAGGTGCAGTTAAGAGCAATTTTCCAACTCCTTTTTAAAATAGGTAGGAGCTAGTGTCTTGGAGTCCAACCTTTATTGAAATTTTTCAGCTCTGTATCTTTAGAGTTCATGTCTTTGGCATACTTTAAACTATAGAAGTGGAACAGGGTGCTACAATGCTTAAAAAAAATTGTTCACCTGGCATAGCTGCAGTTTCATTAAAATGTTCAACATTTGTAGAGAAGAGTTAACTGACAAAGGAGCTATGCAAAATATTTATTCTAAAATTTCATATTAAATCAGTCTCACTGACACAGACTGATGCTGCAGATCCAAACTGGCCTATAACTCCAAAATACTTAAACAGAAAAACTGGTCCTGGCTCAGGATGTGTGTTTGAGAACGATACCGTTGATTATACACCTCATATAATTTCACCTCCATGTGTATTTCGGGGAGCTGTTTCCATTAATATCTGTGCTTCTTTCTCTTTTCCATACTCCTGCCACACATAATAATTCATAGTAATGTATCTAGTTTAATAATCTACAGCTAAACTATAACCCTATTTACACTGGTCCAAATCTGAAGTAACACTGGTATTACTTTACAATACAGCTTAAGTATAGGGTAAGTAAAAGGAGTAAGTAAAAATCTGAAATTTTGAGTGTTTACCAATTTACCTACTGTTGTTAAATAGGTATCTTTAATTTATCATTGAAACTGCATGTATCAGCATCTTTGAAGTGTTCTTCCATCACACACTTATTTTTATTTTTACTTACACTGCAATGTACATTTGGCACAAGAAGGTCACTCTTTTCTTTGCAGTATTAAGCAAATCTTCATATTCTTCATTGTCATATTTTTTCCTACCTGCAGTATATTTAAGTCTAGGGGAGGATTCATCAGCAACTGCTTTTATTCTTTTATGTATCTTGGATACTGCCAGAAATCCTTCCTGATTGTTCCTTCATAAATACTTAAGAGAATGATTCAGCTTTAGAAATCATCAGCAGTTTTACCATAAAAAGCAAGACTATTGATTATTTGTTCAAAAATATGTTACTGTGGAAATGTCCCTATAGCTTATCAAGAAAAAATACTGCATTAGCAACAAAACAGTGTATGAATGTAACTATATCAATATAAATTCTGCAAAATTATTCTGGGTAGTACCAACTAGTTTGGGTAAACTGCTACTCTGCCTTTCAGTTCCCAGCCCTGATATGAGGGATAACCATGAACTAAAAGACTTAAGATAGTAAGGAATCATTAATAAATCTGATTATGAATGTCATGAATGTCATCACTCTTTTTGAGGTAACAGTGAATTTATCTGTTGGAACATAAAAATCTGGACTGTTTTACATACTTGCACACATATATCTTTACCACATGGAAGGGAAACATAAAACCAGCTGTACTGTATTCTGTGTACTGCAGTGCTATGATCCCTTTAAAATATATTTTTTTCTTGTACATATTTTAATTAACATAAGTGAGTTCAAATAACTGGTTATTGCTAGAAGGGCTTTGTCATTTGCTATGGACAGAATCCAAAGGGCAAAAACTTTTTATTTATGTAAGAATAAAGTTAAAATATAACAGCTTAACTCTCCAAACTTTAATTCCTTTTTAATGTTCCTGAAGGGTTGCCAAGATTTAAATTGAGCTTCTGAATCCGATTCCAGTTTGCAGAATATGATATTAGCCAATACAATCCCACAGAAAGAAAGGAAGGAAGGAAGGAAGGAAGGAAGGAAGGAAGGAAGGAAGGAAGGAAGG
>NW_010584825.1:0-35004 GCF_000705375.1 Tinamus guttatus | reverse complement strand
ACTTTATTATTGATTAAAAATTTATAGCACTTGTCAGCAAAACCCTTACAAATGGTGCTAAATTAACATTTTGAAGCCCTGTGCATTTCAGTTAGATTTTTTTTAAATATATTTTTTATACTTGACCCAGGGCTAAACATCCTGGATTTTAAAGCATGTATATTCCCTTCTCTTTTTTCCTCAGGTGCTAGGTGGAATTGAACCAAGTCTGTACACGGGTAATATTTGGTATACACCTATCAAAGAGGAGTGGTACTATCAGGTTGAAATTCTCAAGCTGGAGGTTGGAGGACAGAATCTCAACTTGGACTGCAGAGAGGTATTTGCACAAATTAAATGAAACTTAAATATGTAAAAAACATATAAAACACAAATTTGGTTAAGACAAGTAATTAATCAGCTCTGTCTTTGCAAGCAGATGTGTATTGCAGTCTCTTCTGAGGTTAAGGATGCATGATAACTTTTAAGAGAAATATTAACAAGCATATGAAATGTAGAGTATACATCAAACATGCTAAAATTGCTTCGAACAGGGCTTCAAAGTTGTCAGTAATATTTGTAGCCTAGTCAATAATTTGAAACTAAGGGAGCAGTCCACTGAGAATGGGAGTGTTGTGGTCTGGAGGAACTCACCATCTAGACCAGTGTGTGTTGTAACAAAGCTCTCCGTACGCTGAAGGTTGTACATTCCTTCAGTGAGAGAGCAGTCTTCAAATAAATACAACTTATGACCGTCTGTTACAAAGTAAAATTGACTGAATGTGGAACAATATTTGTTTAACCAAGAGAAGGGAAGGTTTGGGGATAAAATGCATGGATATTTCTAAGCACTTAATTCATGATGGCTTTTGGCAGGTGCCTATCAGGGGAGCTTCCTGAAGCTTCCCATTCCATCCTTCTTTTCTTTGGCAATCCATTTTTGCTCTTTTCTATCTTGCTAAGTATTATTCTTCATGGATGTGTTTATTAATGTTCTGTTATCCCTGGATCAGTCTAGTGAAACTGTGCTGTTAATTATTTTTATTGCCAAACTTTTTTTTTCTGAAGGATATGTGTATATGTATGTGTTTTGTTTGTTTTACTATTTCTCCCTACTATTCATGTTTCAGTTTTAATGCTGTAATTTTCATGCCTTGTTTGCAATAGACATCTTAAAATATCTTATGCTGGTTTTTGTAGTTGGAAATCTGTGCAGCATGATAATTCTGAAGTTTTTAAAGTTCGTACAGACTGAGTGAAATTAATGATAAAATCCTACATATGCATAAGTATTATATTTCCATACAAAATATGGACATCATATTTCCATATAAAATATTTAAAATCATTCATCTCCTCTTTGTGTTTAATAAGCAAAATGTAGTCTATTTAAATAGCTATTTCTGCCTTCATTATAGTATTCAGAAAGCACAACCTACTGATAGGCCTCTGGCATAAATGTTTGTGTTTGCTTTTCTTTCTTGCGTTAAAAAAGTCAACATATTTTGAAGACGAGTCGTGATAATAATGGTTAAATACTTGCTATTTCAAAAAAAAACACAATAATGTATTAGCATAGGGCGCTAGTCAATGGTACGCAAGGCCTCATTGCTTTCCTAAGCAGAGATCTTCCAACAAAAGTGTAGCAGAAGAGCAGTGGGTGCTAGTTCACTATACAGAACTCTGAACTGTTCACTCTCTCTTTTCTTAATAATCTTTGAGCAAATGGAAAGGGTTTTTTTTTGTTGCAGTGACCAGAGACTACCTCTTTCTTTGGAAGGGAAAAACGTCAGTGCTGGGAATTTGTCCAGTATTACACTGAAGCTGTGGCCTTGATTCTGTCAGACCAGGGCTGAGAGAAGCGTTGAGCTGCCAATACTGCACACTGCACAAGGGTACTGTTAAATATTAACCAGGAACACTCAGAAGGCAAGAAGTTACTGTACACGACATGAAAAATTAGCTGCATTTAATCACTGAGTGGTACTGCTACTCCAGAAATTGTGTATGGTTACTATGTTAATGTGTGGTCCTCTTGGCTTTGCCTTCTACCTGTATTTTTTCCAAAGTTGCTTCTCAGGGATGCTGGTGATTGTGTATTTATGGCATATTAAAACTGGATTCTGTTTACAAATTCTTTAACAAAAAATAAAAGTGATGGGGCCACAATGCCTTGATATTTCTCTGCACTCTTTAGAAATATTTCTGAGTGTACAGTAAACAGTAGGTGTTTCCTAGCAGTGCTTGTCCAATTCACACCTCTTTCAGCAGTGCTACAACATGGCTTCTTTCAAAAAGAAAATAACTGTCAGAGTTACTTCTCTGCTTTTATTTTTGTTGCACTAAAGATACTCCATATGATCTAATAACGTCTAAACTGATAGATACTAAATTGACCTTTTCTTAATAAGTTTATGCTATATGTTTCCTTGTTTCTTTTGATTATGCCATAAGCATGTCATTGTTGAGTTATATTGATCTTGCTACCTAAGCTGATAACAAAAGCAGTTAATGCAAACAGCTGCCATGGCTACTTGCCTTTACAATTAGTCATTGTTTTTAAAGTATTCTTGAAAAAATATTTGCCTTGTAAAATTTTTATTCTTTATAAAATGTACCAGAAATTCAAAGATATCTCTTAGTCTGAGGCGCAGAATTTTAATAACGAAAAGTGTCTATAGTGGGGTAGGGTGTTTTTCTTTATTTTTAGTACAGATTTTGAGGCAGCAACATTTAGATTGGCCAATTTCTTTACAGGTGCCTTTGCCTGTATTTTGGTGGCTTATAGAAGCAGAGAGAGAAAGGTGTGGCATTTGATATTTGTACTCTGAGTCAGTGCCAAATATGACATATAGTAAGGGCTAATGTTGCTAACTTTTTTTTTAACATATACTTCAGTTGCTATAAGCAGGCTGCTCTATTATATTTAAAGCAGAGCAAGTCATTCTCATAGCAGAGGCTTTGGTTCAGGACTTGGACATACCTGTAAGCTACATCAGTGGACTTAATGCATGTTCCACTGACCATGAGAGTACTTTTTGCCCAAGGTGTATATGAGGTAAGGAGGATTAGCTTCACCTCTGAGGGAGGCCATGCTTTTCTTCCTTTTACAAGAGGTTGAGAATGTGTGAGCCTGGTGTTTTCAGTAGCTCTAGTGACACGCTGTAATTTCTTGAGTATGCAGATAAGCTCACTCATTTGTCCAGACTGTGTCTTTCTTTAGCTCTTGGATTTCATTTGAATTTAAGCAACTGAGAGTTCCTCCAAGTAGTGCACCATTGTGAAGACTGCTGCTGAAAAGGAGCAGCCTGGCCACTGTCGTGAAACAGTTCAAGCTGCATTATATTAACTACTGTGTGTATAATTTCTCTCATTTTTTCTCCCCCTCTCAGTATAATGCAGATAAGGCAATAGTAGACAGTGGTACCACCCTCCTTCGGCTGCCCCAGAAAGTCTTCAGCGCTGTTGTGCAAGCCATAGTTCACACGTCCCTGGTAAGCTGTGATTAAACTTGCTTGAAATCTTAAATTTCTATTACATGATCACATGATCTTTGAAAAGGAGGGTCATCTTTGCTGCCCACTTTCTAAGTTATAGGGTTTTGATCTGAGGAGGACTGAGTTTTTCCACATCTACCCCTGTTACTAAGAACTGACTGATTGTCTTTGGTGGAAGTAGAAAAGGGAAGAGGTGGTAGAAGGGAGGGTCATATATAGACAAGAGCAAGCTGTATGAAAATGGGTCAAAAACAGTGTAGAAATTGAGTATTTTGTTTTAAGTGTTTCAGAAATACAGACATGATCCCTATCTCTTCAATTCAAAGTGTTTAGAATGCAAAATTCAGCCCTTTAATTCAAAACTGAGTAAACCTGATACTGCAAGCAGTTACTTTCCGGATAAAACGCTTATTGTTACATAGAATGCATGCCATTCATTAGGATTATTCATATCAATAAAGCTTCTTTCGGCCTTCATTATTGAATTATTTATGTTTAAAAGCTTCTTTCTTTGGAAACAGAGTGGGTTTCAGAAATAGGGCATGGGGATAGTGCATTTCTCTGTGTGCAGTTTAGCTGACGTTAGATTTTCTAGGTTACAACAACTGCTCATAAATCTTGATTGAATGCAATGAGCAGCATTGAGAAAGGTGAAGATGAAAAATAAATCCTAGATAATTCAACAAGAACAGTTCTAATAGTTTTGTCATGACTTCACAAATGGACTGTGGTAGTTTTTACAAACCACAGGAGACAGCAGTAACTGGGCTATTGGCTGGTTGCCCAAAAAGCAGAGTATTTGCCTGTACACTTGTAGATCAAGACTTAATCCTTTCCTTACCTGACGGAGAGCAGAGGGGCAGCATGAGGTGCTCTTTACAACCTGCAGACGTCCAATATCTGAAATAAGAACACCAGTTACCTTATTCAATTTGGCTGGTTGAAAAGTTCTGTTCTTTGTAAAGCACTTCAGTATCAATTCCAGTTGGTGGCAGGAGGAGAAATGAAAGAAGCTTAACCAGGAGCTCCTGTAATGTGCGTTCTCTTATGAAGTGGGTCACAGCAGTCCAAGCTCCTGTCTGGTTTTGGTCAGGTAGACATCTGAACTAGGGCCTTCCATATGTCAAGTAAGCAGTCAGTCCACCAATCAGTAAGATACTAGATAGGAAGCACTCACCCATTCTGCTTAATGATTTTTGCTCTTCCTATTAAAAATGCATAAACTAACTTTTCTATTTTAGTTTTTTTTTTAATCTGCAAGACCTTGCTGTTGTACTCCTTTCCCCTCCACACACACCAGAATTTAATTTACACACCTCTAAGAAATATTGATATTCAACTAAATAAGAAAGTAGTTCACTGAAAGGATGTAAGGATTTGATTCTGACACTGTAAGAGTGATGTCTGGAAAAAAGGCTGTTTTCAGCAGTTGTGCTACGGCAGTACAGTGACACTCTCAGCACTCTGTACTTCTGCCAGGCTATGCATCATTGCAGCTTAAAATCATCAGGCTGCGGTCAGACGTACTTCTCTGACGCAGCAGAACAAGGTTAACAAGTTCCTGCTCTCAGTTGCTCATTATGAGCTTCCCAGCAAGATGTTATTGCCCCCACAGGTGTATTGGCACAACTGCAGATGTAGTGCTCCTCTAACACACTATCTAAAGAAAAAAAGCCTTTAAAAAAGGCTCTGAGCTTTATTAATAGTGCTGCTTTTTTGTTTGTTTCATTTTGTTTTCTAATCCAATTGATTTGGATGGAAGTCTGTTCGGGAGCAGGTTTAGGTGCAGTTTTGATCTTGTTTGATGTTGACAGGTCTGAAGAATGATGATTTTGACAGGTGGGCAGAGATGAGCCATAGTGGGGTAGCAGCTACAACACCTTGAGGTGAAATCAGAGCAGTGTCTGTATGCACAGCATTAAATTAATGCTACGTTAGTAAGTGCTGTTGGAGTAATAAGCATTAGTAGGCATAGCTGGAGAAGGAAAGTCTCATATAGACCTAAAATCTCTTTTAATAAAGTTTTAGGTAGCATAAAGCGCACACACTTTTGTTTGGGTTACAAAAGTAAGGTGAAGAAATGCAACGTAATAAAGAGTCTTTCTTGGAAATCAAAGCAGGTATTTAAAGTAGAGCACTCCCCTGTCTTTGCCAGCCTAGCCTGGCTGCCATCTTGCAGCTCTTCTCAAATTGCAAGCTCTGCTTTCCAAGAAGAGAGAAGGACTACGATTTTCAGCAGCTCTGACCTGGGATTCAGTCCTGAGCGACCGAGCGCTCAGTCCCATGCCAAGAGGTGTACTTCCATTATGCGTTTAGAATTAAGCATAAAAGCAGTCTGTCCCAGAGCTGTACTGTATGTTTAAACACGTGTATGCGTGTTGGCCCAAGAACGGAGATTAGCATCCTGAAGTACCAAACCTGTAATGCTGTGCAGCCTTACATGTAACTAATTTATGAGCAGATGTTTACAAAATATCATAATTAAATGTACATGAGAGGAGTAGAGGGGCTGGATTCCTTATTTTTCACCAAAATGGGGTATTTTGGCTCTATAATGTCAGAACAAAGTACTGCCCTGTATGTAGCTTCACATGGAAATAGGAACCAGCACAAATATTGCACTTGAATAAGGAAGTGTGTTCCTCCAACCTGGCAGCACATCAACTTTGTGTTCTTCAGGGAGTGTGAGCATAAGACAGGATGTTTGTCTTAGGTAAAGAACCTCTGCAGGGGTTTATTGTGTGTATTGTTAGTGCCATGGATATCCTAAGAACATTGTTAATCAACTTTATTTCCAAAGCACATCAAGTTATACTGGCAGTGAGTGGCAATGCAGCAAGAGTCATAAGTGGGTGCTTCTTTCCACTGCTCCTTTCCGCTGATGGTAGCAGACCCTGGTAGCAGCCTCCAGAAGCTTTTGGCTTAAGCCTTATCGTCAAAACCCTAACGTTGACTGAGGAACCATTAATGTGACTGTTAAATGTTCATGTGGTTCATATCTCATTCCATGTTTCTAAACTTTCTGCTTCTTTAAAAATGTTGATGTTTGGTCATAGCTGTTTAGAGAAGAGATAGGGCCTAGCCCTAGCTGTAATGTTAGCTCAAGAAGGTCATACAGGTTTATTGGGAAATTTCTGAGACAGATTTCTGTCTCATTACTTCCCCATTACTCCCCTTGTTACCTGGGGAGGGGAGAGCTGAAACTTGTTAGTCAACTTTTACCTCTTCCTCCTTCTTCCAACTCATAATGGGTTATCATGCACACTGATTTGGGTTTGGAGTTTTTGCTTTTATCAACAAAAAAGTCTTTGTCAGGCTCATATTCGCACCTGAATTTCTCTATGGGAAGCAAAAGTAGCAAATATGGTCAGTGATCATATACAAAAACCTATCAAAATGCATGTAATCTTTATGTACCATGTTTTTTCATAGATACAAGAATTCTCTTCTGGTTTCTGGACTGGTTCACAGCTTGCATGCTGGGATAGAAGTGAAAGACCATGGTCCTTATTTCCCAAACTCTCCATTTACCTGAGGGATGAAAATGCCAGCAGGTCGTTTCGGATTTCTATCCTTCCACAGGTCTCAACTTTCTTTGTTTTTTTTCAGTTATGTGTTTATTTTTACTATGCTCTTACAAAATAGGAGCTATTTTAAGCAATAATAGAGAATTGGCTTATGTCTGGATGTGAAGTCTGAAAAAGTTTAATGATCCATCTTTGCACAGGAAAAATAGCAAAGAAACTTGTGTGCTAAAAATGTCCTGACACCTGAAAGCAAAAAGAAAAACAGAATCTCATTTAAGTGCAATATGTGTAGTGCTGAATGAATTCTTCAGACTATCAGGAAAAACTGTTTTTGTTTTTCTTGAAGATTTAGCTATATGAGATGTTGATACACAGTGTCTCTGCTCATTTTGCTCTTCTCATGTTGGGAAGCAAATTGTTTTGTTTTCATGGTACTGCGAATTGGAGCACTTTTCCTGAAAATGACACTCTTGGCAATGAGGCTGTTTGGGCTCTTCACCAGCCTCTATAACTTGCTGGGTTTTTTTTTCTTTTATTAAAATTCCACCCCAGCTTTTATAATATAATGTGCTATTTTCATTTCTGCTTTTTGGTGCTTTTTTTCCCCCAATGTAGGTTTCAATACAGGCAACCTATTACAATCTTTTACCTCAGGGCAGGAGCGGAGTAGAGCATGAACCTCTTAAGTACATTTTAACTTGAAATATAGTACAGCCTTATGATAAGCTTTTTCTGTATTGATCATGTAGTTCTCAACCTTTCTTCTTCTATGAGGAGAAAAGGGGTAAAATGTGACTTGAATTTATGAACCTAGAGCCTTGAAGATGATACTGAATGTTCTCTGCATCCATTGTATCCTGATTTTTTTTTAATATTTCTGTAACTTGTGTTCACATTCAAAGCCCTTCCTTATCTTCCTTCCTTTATGGAATATGCAGTAAAAAATGACTTTCATGAAACTGAAAGTGACCTTTACATAGCAACTGATTGGGTTCAAATTTAAGGCTCCCTGAGCTTTTACCTGCACTTAAACTTTGACCAGTTTAAAATAACGTTTGAAAGTCTGTTTGCCCCTATTCATTGTTTATGTAGAATTTGAGTAATTAAATATAAAAATCATAAGTTTGGAAGTCTTTCTGAACTGTTATCTTCTAACTACTGTATTTTGCTGCTGCTTACTCTCTGGCTTCCTTTTTTTTAATTAATAGCTTTATATTCAACCCATTCTTGGAATTGGGGAGAATCTACAGTGCTACCGGTTTGGGATCTCTTCCTCCACAAATGCCCTAGTTATTGGTGCTACCGTCATGGAAGGCTTCTATGTGATATTTGACAGAGCTCAGAAGAGAGTGGGCTTCGCAGTGAGTCCATGTGCAGGTAAGAGAAATACTGTCCTGCGCTGGTGCCTCAGGAAACACCTGCCACCCTCAGAAGAACTATTTTGTCACTTATCTGATAGGAAAAATGTGCTTATTAATGAAGTGCTAAGGTATTTGTGAGCAATCCCAAACTCTTCACACTTCAAGGGGATACTCTACTACCTTTTGGTATAAATCAGCCTTAACTGTGGAAATTTTAGCTACATTGTTTCTCTGGGAGAATGTCTTCCCTCTGAGATGTCTGCCTGTGTGTGCATTCTCCCCAAGAGGGTTATAGGAATGCCCCTGTTTTACTGCAGCTTCACTTGTGTAATTCTGTTCTGGTTCTCAGATGAATAAATTCTTCAACTGACTTTTGAAATGTGCAGTGAAATACTAGGCTAAAGCTTTCCTCTAAATGTAAATTATCCCTTCTCGGCCTTTCAGAAATATTCAAAACAAAAAAAACAGGGATGATGAAAATCATCCTTTGAATTTAGACTTGCAATGTTTTTGTGTTTTCTAAACTAGTAGTCTTTTCAGTGTAAGTAGAAAAGCCATTATCCTTTTGATTGGCTGCTCAAGAAATGTGAAAAAAAGAATTGATAATTTTTGGTATGAGAAGTGGTTAGCAAGGAAGGGCCATTGGTAATCAGTAGCAGGAGCTTCCATCACCTAATCCAATGATTCCTCATCCATTTGTGTCAAACTCGAAATATTCACATTGTGCAGTTGATCTCTGTGAAAGTCTGGAGTTGCCAGTAAGAGACAGGCTAATCAGAGCTACTGTATTTGTGCATTAGTGTCTGACAGAAAGGGCTGAAAAACTGAAATGCGGAAAGTTTTGGGGAATCCTCGATACAGGATGTCAGGTTGGGAAGAGAAATGTGTCTGGGAAAACACAAATTTTATGGCCAGGGAGGAAGACTCTGTACTGAATCCACCTCGTCTCTGTCAGGCTTGCATATTGCTGGTTAGGAAATAGCAATCAAATATGTGGTCTGCCAGAGTCCTGCGAATTAAACAAGGACTGTGGCCTCTCAGGGACAAGCTGATTTTAACAGTGCTGGTTAACTGTCTTGCTTTTCCATGACATGGCTTCTTTCACCAAGGAAAGCTAAAAACAAATAAAAGTTTGGAGCTTTTGTTCCCTTGATGATGGTTCATGGCTATGGCATCACAAGAACATTTTGAAATCCAAATAGGAGTGGAGAAGAGGTGATGTACCCATGTGCAAGTCTCTGTCCCAAATGGAAAAGTGTTCTCTGCCCTGGAAAACATTGTAGAAACAGAGTCTTCCCATGAGAAAAAGAGCCAGATTGACAATGCTTCTTTAATCCCCAGTATTTATGTTGTAGGAGGTGAGGGTAGTGAGTACTTGAGTGCTTAATGCAACTAGGTTATTGACCATAAGGCGAGAGATACTAGTTTGCTCAGTTGTAGCCCCAGGACATTTTTAAAAGCCTTTTAAAATAAAAAAATAAAAAATCCCTCCATTGTTAACAGGTTCAGAATTGTCATCTTTGAGCTTTCTAAGAACAAAAAAAAGTCTTGATATGGATGTGGGTTGCTTAATGAAGGCCTCTGTAAGATGCCCTGCAGTGATGAAAGGCACATTTTGAGTGCTTCTGGAAGGACAGAGTGTAACTTGACAAATAATGCAAAACAGGTTTCCCTGCCTGTCATTCTTGCCTCCTGACTGCAATTTTAGCAAGCTTAGAGCTGCCTCCTGCCCCTTGCAGACATTGATGGAGAAGGTGGGTTGCCTTGACCCAACTCAGTGACTGACATGGTCAACAGGGGACTCGCTCCAGCTGATGCTGATGAGAAGTTTTCTGAAAGCATGTCTTTGTTGAGAAAAAGTCAGGAGACCATAATGACACCTTACTGGTAATATCACTATATAGAAGCCTAGAGTTTGGCCACTTCATGTAGAACATTCTTCCAGTGTAGACAACATTCTTCCAGAGAGGAAGAACTGGGCTTGCTAGAAAAGAAATCTGCATTTACCTTACCTTGGACACATCATAATTCCCAGCTGGTGCTAGAAGACACTTTCTTCTTGTTTCTTTGTCCATGTTTTACGCATATGTCTAACTTAATATGGTGGGAACCCGAGAAGCTTCTTGAGAAATCAGATAATTTAAGACACTGAGACAAGATGTTATACTGATTTGTCAGGCTTTATTCACCTAGGGCAGATGACATTTTGCTGGATGTGCCATTTATTCTGCATTCCCTTCTTCACAGCTTGTGGTTTGCATATTTAACATTACTTTCATCAGAAAACCACAACTGTGAGCAGTTAGCAGTGTGAAGGATTAAGCTGCCTAACTGGCTTCCTGTGGAGACCAGTCATGTCTTCCATAGCAATTATATTAATGAAATTTATTTGGGCCTTTTTAGTCTGTTGGTGGGCTTAAATTAAATTAAATTACTAGTGACATAAATCTTCAGAAATAGAGAAATGTGAAAAAAAAAAGTGCTTCTCTGTCACAATGACTTGTGCTTGCTTGTTTACAATAGAGTGTTAAAGCTGAATTTAAGCCTAGGCTTTTATGTTAAGTAAGGACTTAATGCAAAAATGGCAGGAACAGGAGCAAACCCTTAGCTTCATTGAACCGCAAGTTTCTATGGAGACTTGACTAGACATAAGAAATAATTTATCTCTACAATCCTCCTTGCACCATTTTAGTTCCCCAGCACATACCAAGAACAAAGAGCAGGAGAGTTAGATTCACTGGTTGCAAGAAAAGAAATTTGGTTTTCATTGATAGTTCAAGCCTTTTAAAACTTGTTTTGCTTGTTGCTAATTTCAAATTGTTTCAGATTGCCTGTTGCAATAATTTCAGATATAATCTATTTACAGGATGCCTGAGAAAGTTTTGGATTAAGTCCCTACTTAAGATTAGATGTTCAGATCACCTTAATATTAGACACACAACCTAATGGTACCTCAACATTGAAAGGAATTATACCCCTTATAATTTTATAGTAGGTGAGAAGATGATAGGATTAAGACTCGTGTGATTTTCAGGGAAGAAAAGTGTTGAGCATTGTTATCATAAATCATTTCTGCAAAATCTTTTGAACAAAAATATGATCTCAGCAAATTTATGGGCACTAAACTGAAGACAATGGGTGTTCACAAGACTTGGCTGGACAAAGCCACAGGTGACTCTTGGTGATGGTTCTACTCTGAGTAGAAGGTGGACCTAGGTGACCTCCAGAGTCCCTGCCAAACAGCAGTTTGATAAATTTGATCCAACTTGATTGCTTCCTTTTCAAACCACCCGGAGTAGTGAATGGGCATGTGTTTGGTCTTTCCAACTTTGACCTTCTACTTTTCCAGAAGTGCCATCTTTTGTCTTGTGGTCATCAATAATGAAGATAAGTCCATTTGTTCAAGGTCAAAATTTCATTGTAGGTAGCTACTACAAGATGATCTAATTAAAACAAAAGGCAAAATACCTCAATTCATCTTATGTGCAATAATCTAAATGTGTGACTGTTAGTTTGTTAAAGCTTTATTTGAACAATGTAAGTAAATTTCCCATCTATTTCCTTGCAAATTCTCTGGAGGGTGGAGGAGGGTGAGGGAAAAGCTTTATTTTTGGAAGGAAGAAAGCAGAGGCTATGCTGCTGTCAAGTATTCTGAAAATGTAATTTAAAATGTCAGCCACTCTGGCAACAATTTTGTATTGCCTTTTTAATGGGAGTAATTATTGTACTCGAGCCAAATACTGAGTAATTAGGGACTGTTTATTTTCAAAGCTATCTGCAAGAAAGGAATTTCTGTGGCTTTTTTTTTTTCACTTTTTCAAAATACTGAATTCCTAAGTAGCAATATTTATGCCTTGCACTTTGCATTAGTGTTAAATGCACTTTAGTTTGTTTTTGCTGCAGGGCTTCCCAGAGACAGAAGAAATAGTGTAGGTAGTGGAGGGAAGATTTCCAGGGGAAATAATTGCACACAAGACAAAACGCACTACTGGGACTCTGAACAAAAGGGTGTGGGTTTTTTGTCTCTGCCACAGGCCTGCTAGGTAGTCTTTCACTCCTCTGACCACTGCTGTGCAGCTCGCTTTCCAGCTCTCTGTAACGGCAGTGTCTTTTGCAAAGATCTGCTGATACAGCCTGAGCCTGGGCCAGCTCAGTGCAATCCAACAAGCTGAAAGAAGATGTGATTTTTATTCACCGGTGCTAGAATAATTGCAACGTAATCCCAGGCTTCGTCCAGACCACCCTAAGGGTCTGTTGCTGCTGGGAAAAGTGTTCCTACATTAGCAGCTAAGTGCAGGGTGAGTTGGTTCAGTGAGTGATTAAACAGAATTCTTTGTTTGGGCATTTGTTTGTTTTGACAGGTTAGTTTTCCATCAGATCAGCGAGCTGCTCCTGCAGCCCACCGTCACTCGAACCAATGCAAGAGGCAGTGAAGCAGAGCAGAACTGCTTCTTGTAGTGGCAGCCCATGATTAAGTTAAGTCTACTAAGACTTAAACTTTAAATAATATGCGGTCATGAAACAAGGATGCCAGAAAATAAACACCAACTAAAACCTTTCCAAACAAACTTTAAATAAATCACCTTGCCTATTCTGCATTTGTCTCCCTGCAGAAAATATTAAAGGCCTCCTTCCTGCCTTCCAAAAACCGTAACTACCCTCCTGCATCAAGGAAATAAACTTTGTGCATCTCTTTAAATGTTTTTTCAGGAGTCTTGTCTAAGTTATGTGTAAATAAGAGATACTGTTTTCAGTAAGGCAGCATCACTTACCATTTGGCAAGAATGCGTGTGTGTGTGTTTAAAATGAACTGTGCATAACATGAAAGAAAGAGTAAAACCGAGGCCTTCTGTAAGAAATACACAAATGTGCCCTGGCATATTTGACTAGGGAAGTAAATAATAGCTGTTTGGAAGAATATTTGTTAAAATGCACAAACAGTACTAAGCTAGTCGCCGCAGGCGAGCTAGAAGATTCCCACCCTTCCCCCACCAGAGTCCCAGTGCTGCAGATAGGGAAAGGTCTGAACATTTTGTTGCCTTAGGCAGCCCACCTGTCCTTTCCAGCACACGTGGCCTGTCCACAACTCTGAGGACTTTGCTGTGCTTGCCGTGGCTGCTCGGCCCTTTTTCAGCAGAGCATGTTGAACTAAAGTAGGGGTTTGTGGTGGCAATGAAGCAGGTCGCAGAGTCAGATGTTACCAAAGGCAGGTGGCTGTTCCAAGCAGAGCTGCCCAGGCACCTTCCCTTACTTATTGCTTTAGCTCTGTAACCTCCCTTTTTTTTTTTTTTTTTTCTGAGCTGCTCATTTAACTTCTCCCTCCCCACCCCATAGTGCTGCTCCTTTGTGTCCTAGCATCTCACTGCTGCCATTGACCTTCATCCCCACCACTACCCTTTTCTGTAAGCCCATCACCTGGCTCTCCTACTTCATCTCATCTTCTTTCTCTCACCGCAGCAGTCCCTCTTGCAAGAGCACCCTTCCTCCTTTCCACTCTGCCCAAGGTGCTGTTCATTGAGGTATCTGGAAGCTAACAAGCCTACATGTTGCTCCCTGAGGCCGATCTTGGGAGGTAGCAGCTACAGTAGATGTAAAAATCGTCTGATGTGCTTTTCTAGTTGTTGCGAAAGTCAGAACGCCGCAGGCCTTGAAGTACCACAGCGGGTTGGTATTGTAAATTTTTCAAGTCTTGTTAAACGGTCATTTCTGAAAGTTATTCCCAAAACAGAAGGTGATCTAGTGGCTTTGACTTTAACTTGTGTTGTAGGACACTTGAGATAGATACATTTCTGCTTTCCTACTGACAGTCTGTACAAATGCAGGAGTATCATGGTTTCTCTACACCTCAGGTTCTCATTTTATAAACACGTGATACTATTATTTTTATTGCAGCGTGAAATACATTAAAAAAAAAAGTATGTTAAGATGTTTGATGATGGAGGGGAGTGGGATATATCTAGCCTAAATTGTTTTCATTGGCTTTTATATGGTATGTATGAACTTAATGTCTCTCTTCATGCGCTTCCTCAGAAGTTGATGGCTCTCCAGTATCTGAGATTGAAGGCCCTTTCACAACCACGGATGTTGCAAGCAACTGTGTTTCTAGCGTTTCTTTCCACGAACCAGTGTTGTGGATTGCCTCCTACGCTCTCATGAGCTTGTGTGGAATTATCCTCCTGGTACTGATCATCCTACTGCTTATCCCACCGCGGTGTCAGCACCGCTACACTGACAATGATGTGGTCAATGACGAATCCTCCTTAGTGCGTCATCGATGGAAATGAGAAACTTGATCATCAAACCTGGAACTTAAACACAATGGAGAATAAAGTACTTTGCCAAGGAGAAGAAGCCAACGCCTCAGTCCTTTCTACGTCCATTACAGATTGCTGTTGAAATCCCTCCAGATACCCTGCGTCATGATTTTTAAGCTTTATTTTCTAACACTGATTCTGAACCAAAGCACTATTAACCACCTCTTAAGTGCTGCTCTACTGGATTTGCTACTATAGTACAATGAGCCTTTATGCCCTCATTAGTACCTTCCTTTTTTTTTAAAAAAAGGAAAAGAACAAAACACACACCATGATGTTCTTCCACTATCTGAACAAAATTATCTGAACAAAATTATGCCTCCTTTCACAAAAAAAAGCTGTCAGAAATTTCTAACTAATCAAGCCTTGAATGTAGAAAGAGAAGAACACATATTTTTAAATAATTTATCTTTGTAATCAAATTAACACAGCTTTTTGTTTCTATGAGTTCATTTTGAAACTGTGCACATGCTGCAAGGGAGGGGGAAAGGTCAGAATGTTGATTTTTTTCCCCTCCCCTCTCAAGATGATGGCTACCGCTTGAGAGGGTCTCCGTTCCTGACCATCATTCCAACAGAGTTTGAGGAGGGGGAAACAGGGAAACAAACTTGTTCAGCCTTAGTGTAAAACAAGACTACCTCTCAGCTTACAAGGATGCTTACCACTGGCAAGCATGTGACTTAGAACTGGTCTCAAAACACAGGAAATTCCATACAACAAAGTGTAACTCCTTGGCTTCTAAGTAGTTGGTTTTATCAAACAAATGTTTCATTACTTTACATTTCAGTGAACAAAAAAGCCTCTCAGTTTTCCCCCAAGTGGCTTTTTTTGTTGTTTATTTGTTTTTTGAAGTCTGTTTTACCACCTCTTTTGGTATTTCCGGTGATAGTATAATAAAAACGAGAAAGACAACTGATTTTTTTTTTGCTGAGTCCAGCAACCTGAAAGAGCAAGGGATAAAGTACCTGTCCGTGGATAAACTGTGAAGTGAAAACCTTAAGGCTGGTTTGTTTTTAAACTTGAGCAGCACATGGAGGTTTTTAGCTTGACTTCACTGGTGTGTCCGTCAAGTGAGAAGTGTTTGTACTGACTGTTCAGGAGTGCTGTCTGAAAACAAACCTAAGACTCAAAACAATAGTGGGAGAGAGCAGGAAGGAATATATTTGAGCCGACCTGGTTTGTGCAAACACAGATCTTAATGAGATGAAAACAGAGCATTTTCTTTTCAGACTGAGCATATTTTCTTGTATCTAGTCAGTCAGGGTTGCATGACCTCCATTGCTTTTCTAAAACTGCTTAATAGCGAATTTGAAAGATAAGCAATGCAAGGTTGAGAAGCCCGGTGATAACTACTATATTTTCACACCCAAAACTCATGAGTTATCTCTTTAAAAATAACTGAAAAAAAATCATTTGCATTTCAGTGGCAGAGCAGGTTACCCATCTGCATGGGTAACCAAACAGGCAGTTGAGCTCAGAATACCAGACCTCCTTCCGATTCACACTGCCTCTGCTTCTGACTTTGCATGAGATCCCAAAGATTTATTTTTCAAGAATGGTACTTTTAAAGAGGTGCATATTTTATGTATGAAAATAAAGCACTATTTTTTTAAACAAACATGTGCATTTCACTTCATAACTGGAAGTGCCTGTTAAAAATGTTTTTGTTACTCTTTCCTTTTTAATTCCCACACTTTCAGATTGCTTGGCTGGACAGAGTGGAATTACTGGTGTTTTGATCAAACATCAGGAAATGTTGTTTCTGGTAATTAGGAGTTAGAAACGGGAGGAAATTTTTGAGTTTTCCTCCTTTCCCCGCCTTTCAGTACTTAAGGGGAGAAAAACAATTAATTCAAGGACTGTTAGCAACTATATAGCCTAAGTGTTTTTCCCCTGTATTTTCCATATGTCTTTATTTTAATATCTTTATGATTAGAATTTTTAGTATTCTATAACACTGTTATTTATCACTGTAAACCTACTTTTCTTTTTCTCCTGTTATTACATCACTCATTCTGAGATTCACTTGATTTTTTTTTTAATCCTAATGTGGGGAGGGGAGGAAGACTGCAGTTCTGAGAGTTTTCTCAGGTGAACTGAGGATAGACGTGTCCTTCACATAGTGGTATTTTCACCCGATGATGCAACTTTACCTTTTGAATGTTTTCTCATTTGTATGAAGTGATAATAAAATGCAGCGAGGGATCGTCAGATATGCAGAGCACTCACTGCCTCCTGTTCACTTCAGCTGGTAATGTGGGTGCTCACTCCTCATTATAACTGGTGGCCTGTACTTGTTGAAATGGGTTGTCAGCATTGTGTCCAAACATTAAAAAAATTTCCTTCAAGGTTTTTCGCAAAGCAATAGGCTTTGCTTTGCAAAGAAAAAGTGTTGTTTCCAATTCTGTGATTCAGTTCCATGTAGTCCTCCCGGGTTTGGTTTGACACACAACAAACCATTTCAAAGTTGCATTCATTTTTCTGTAGTATAGTAATGTAAGTAATGCTTTTGTCATCCATTTTAAACCCAAATCCATCATCAGGGTTTGGACAGATACACTGGTAAAAAGTGATAATTTTTTTTTCTTCCACTGAGAAAGTAATAACAGTTGTATACTGTTGAAATATTTGGTAGCGTTTTCCCTCTCCTCCATTCTATCTTCTTATCAGAAAGAGTTCTAGGACAGAATTTATGGGAAAAGGTTCCTGTTATATTTCCTAGTGACAAGCTGGATTTCTTCCAGGTCATTTAATGGACTCTTTTCAATGCACTAGATTTCATATAAATATCTTTCAGTTTTACCCTTTCATTTGAATGTCATTGGTCAAGACATTTTAACAGAAATACTTGAATTATATGAGCAATAATCGAGTAGCACAAACGAAACAGTAATATATTCTTGAGTCTTCATGGCATCCCTTGCCATGACAATTTGGCTTATAGTAAAAATGCTGCTAGCGACATCTGCTAGCAGTACAAACTTCACTTTGGCTTGTAAACTGATACTTACCATGGCAGATATTCAGGTGAGTATTGCTTTGTTGCTCTGGCAACAAGAAGAGCAATAGAAACCCTTGAGGGTTCATTTTTAGCCTACAGCACATTAAGAAAAATAATGCTCTTGAGCATTTTTCTATGAAAGATGAAATGTAATGATAAACCACAATGTTACCAAGCATGTCTTATTAGCAACGTCTTTCCCTGATATTTTTTTAAAGGAGAGTGCTGTGAGGTATTTTATACTCCTATTAACTAACCTCAGAGAGGACAGTAAACCATGCCTTAAAGAACAGAGCTTTGGGTAAAGATTAGAAAATATTCTCTATTTATTATGGAAGACAGGATGCTCCTATCACAGGATCCTGCTATCACAGTGCCTCCCGTTGCTTGTATACATTTGTTGCAGAACTACCATTCTCCTAATGTGAACATCATATCACGTACCATGAAGATGTCACAAAGCCATGTTTCGTTGGATGTTGCTTCTTAGATAACTCACACTATCAGTTCCAATCATAAGGGATTCAGAGCACTGACATTTGAGTTCAACTAGTTTAAGCTTTAACTCAAGCATGGGAATATGTTAGTTCTATCCCACTGCGCTGTCACGGGTGCTGGAAATCTTTTCATGCTTTTTGTCTCATAAGTGCTGAAGAAAACAGATAAAGAATTTTTATATACCTTTTTTCAGGTTCTCAAAACAAGTTAGATCAAGAGATTGTTGTTTTTAAGGCGAAATGGTTGATATTTAGCATTTGTATGTTGGACCACTTAAATGCAACATATCAAGCCAATGTACCATAATACTTTTTAGTTTTGATGTTCTGCAGGTTAACTAGGGGTAATCATAAAGCAATTGTTTTGGGGTCCTTTGCTAAAATATCAATTACTTAATGATATTTAACTATTTGTTGGCTGAAGTCAAAGTGGTGAAGTCAAAGTATTCTGTGCAGCTACTTACAGTCAGCTACTTACAGTGTTATCAGGTGATTGTGTTTCACTACAGGATGACTCATTTGGATGCTAACTTTTTCCTTTTAGATAAGCAAAGGCCTGTGTTATGATGATAGTAGCTTATCATAGCCCTTTTATTTTTTTCTGATAATCCAGAATTGATTGTACTGTTGAAATGTTGATTTTTGTTAATGTTTTCAACAACTAGATTGGTTTGTTGTCCTTGGATTTCCTATAATAAAGAGGGTTGGTACAATAACTTGTTGAGGTCGAATTAAATTAAGGGAAACAAGCAAGCTATCCATAATTCTGCATCATTAAAAATATAAGAGCATAACTGATTGAACCTTAAAAATAAAAGTCTGTACAATTTACCAAGATATTAGTTGCTGTCAGACTTTGCTCTGATTGACAAATCCTTCACTTCTGGCTGCTGAAATTCTTGGTGCTGTTCAGAGAAGTGAAAACAGATTGACAGTGGGATACAAGCAAGCTTCTGAGCCAGTCAGATTTCCTGACTTCCAGACCCTAATTAGGACTTAGGCCAGGCTTCCAAGTAATCCCGAGCGCTGGCAATGGCTCTAGGAATTTCCTGGGAAAGGCAGCCTCTGGCTTCAGCCAACGCCCTGCATGGGATGGATCCCAAATGCAAAAGCTGCTGTTAAGATTTGCCCTCACAGCAGCACTGGGGTGAGCCAAGCTGGCCAGCTGTGCGAAACAAGGTGCTCAGTAGCTGAGTGTCTACCAAAATTTCAGTGCAAGGCTCAGACACCTGGGTAGTACCCATGTCAGCTTGTCACCTGGCTGCTTTGGTAGGATTCTCTTGTTTGAGTGTTTTGAAAGCAAGTGCTCTTAGTCTAAGGTGCCCATTACTGCTCCACATATCCACTCGCATGTGACTAAGGGGCGCAAGCATCTCTTAAGTAGAGTCATTAGACATCTGCTGAATGAGTATGTTGTTGTATAGTCATTGTACCCTCTCCATGTAGCAAAGTGTACAGTGCTATTTTTCACCCCAGCAATAATCTGTTTATAAACAAAAACAAGGTTATTTTAAAACACATTAACATTAGATACGGTCCAGTAATACAACAAAAGAATGTTTTCTGTTCACATTTTTTTTTTCACTACAGCTAGATTTTGGCTAGATTAGGAGCTAGGTAGTTTTTGAAACACTGGAAGTTTTACATTAAAATATAAAATGCAAGTGCAGACTTTTTTTTAAGATAGCCAGGCGGTGAAACACAGAAGGTAATTCTCATCATGTAAAGGAAGTAGCCCTAACTAAATATTGTCTTTTTTCTTTATTTTTTATTACTCATTTAAAATCAACATACCTGATAATAGTTGTTGTTCTACTAAGTCACTAGCTGTGAAATTTTAGATTTTAGATTCTGATTACCCAGTTCCCCTCCCCTTCCCCCCAAAAAATTTCCAAAAGGTAGAAGACTCCTGTATCCAAAATGGAGCATTTTGACCAGACTTGATTTCATTGGTGACAGATGGATTTGTTTTTCTTTCATAGACTTATATTCAAGCAGCTTGTGAGGCTTTAGAAACACACCACACTCCAGGTTAAAAATACCTGCATTAAGGTAGCACTAGGGGAGGGAATGAGTGCCAAAACTGTGCCCATGGTCCCTGAACCTGCCTGTGTGTGAAGGCCTGTATTTGCCTCTGACTGCATTTCCTGGACCTCTTTCACTTCCCACTTGGAAATATTTCTTCTTTTCCCACAAATGCCAGCTTTCCATCCTCCCCATCCCCTCACTTGGGACACACTGAAAGTGATAGCCTGAGACTAGCTAGCCCGAGACTGCCCTCCCTATCTCAGCAGTGGAAAACATGTGGATGCTCTTCCCACCTCGGCCTGCTTTCCAGATAGATGAAACTGAGACCTGTAGCTCAAGGAGTACAACATGGCATCCAGGAGATAGATACACTGTGGAAACCACTGAGATGTGCATATGCTGCTTCCTTTTGATCTCTCCTTATATACCCAGGGAGTGAAGCACTGCAAGGAGCAGTGAGAGTTAGCCCCATTCCTTAGGCAGATGGCTGGCCCTACTGTGAAAGGCCTTGCCTTATTTTTGGCTGGCTGGTTGGTTGGTTGATTTTTTGTCTTACCACACGGCAGAGAGGACTCGCCACTGTCCACAGGCTTGTCTTTCTGACTGAGAAGCTTCTGCTCTTTCAAGTTGAGCAGCTCAGCCTGCTCTAAGTTTACCAGGGTGTCAAACAGTTGAACAAACCACACTGTTCGTAATGACCCTCTCATTACAGCCCTCTTCAATGAGTACTTCCCCCATTTAAATTTCACAGAGCCACATCGAACCTTGAAGGGTATGCTTACTCCTGCGCTCCTTGGAGGGGGATTATATATTTCGATGTTTAAATGGCTGGATTTGTATCCTAGCTGTCCTTTGTAAGATGGACTCAAGCATATTGTGTTGAAATGATTCTGAAACGATTAAAACTGATGAGTCCTTGATACCACCAAGGTATGAATTACTGTAATATTTACTGGAAACAATGCTTTGCTATCCAATACTGCATGTGTACATAAACCTATATGAAGTTGAATGTATAAAAATGATTTATCTACAACAGCCATTTCACTCTTTTTGTTAAAAAGTTTTATACAGAGATATAGAAACCTTTTAAGACTACTGCTATGTCGACTGTTACTTGATAACTTTTTTTTTTTTTGAAACATCGCTTAAGGAAATGATTCCATCTACTAGATTATTTTTTCCCTTTTTTTGGCATTACATTATGTTTAACATTGATTGAAAGGAAAATGAGACCAACACTTTGAAAAAAAAAGGCTACAATCTTTTTTTTAACTGTATTTTTACTCAGACTTTAGTTGATGTTAGGATGTATGCCCCTATTACTGCCAAGCCTCATTACACAATTTTCTAAAGGTTGGTATTTATATTTTCAAGTCTTGCCATCTTCAGACACTTTGTAAAAATCAGAATTTCTTCTCCTTAAAATAAATGATTCTTTCAACCCATGCAGTGTGTCTATTTAAATCCTGTTAAGATGAACTTCAAAGCTAATAAATGATATTCAATCAAATTATTCCTAGCGCTCTGAGGCTGTCAATTGTACCTTCTGTCTTTAGCTCTGAAAAGAAAGCAGAACTGCTTTAGCACGTACCTGAACTTTGCAAGGAGGGGAGCAGAAAGGTGTATTTAGCTCCAAGGTGGTTTTTCCTCTATATACTGAAATAAGTGAAACTTTCTTGCTTCAACTTTGCCTCAGTTCAGAACTGGAGAGAAATCAGGAATAGAAAATACTAACGTGAGAAGATGAAGCTTCTCATTATCTGGAATGAATTACAATGGTGTTTTGGACTGTTGCTCCGTGCTGCCCTAAACTATAAACCACGACGGCGATCAAGTGAATGTCCTGGCCCTTAGGGCAGCCTCTCTGAGAGCTGGTTTCTTACCTCGGGGGTGCCAGAACCCCTGTGATTAACTGTGCTCCACGTTTGGTAACCCAGGAGGTGGCGCACGTGCTTTGTTTTTCAAATGCAAGAGTTTTAGTACTCTTATTGCTTCCCAGCAAATTCTGTTGTCTTGTTTGAACCGTATTAAAAGTACCTCCAACTTTTGTTAAATGTCCTACCAAAAAAGGTTCTTAACTTGGGTTCTCCTGATAATTTAATAATATCCCTCTTCCCACTCCCCAAAAAGTTTCT
This sequence comes from Tinamus guttatus, assembly GCF_000705375.1. Next base: position 12,662 of record NW_010584825.1, on the reverse strand, counting down.
TAATAAAACAATTCTTTTCAAGAATATAGCATAGTGTATATGTGTTGCTAAAGTTGATGGATTGGCCCAACAAGAAAGATTAGTACAAACAGTTTAATATATTTTAATAATTTCGATTTACACTTTGGAAAGTCGCTCACTTTTGTTAATTTCTGTCCTTTTGATAATTCAGTGAAACCTATTTATGCACATTCACTATACAAGTTTTCTTTTTTTCCTTCTTTTTAATCTTCTGTGCTTCTGAAACTATCATCACCTTAAGAGCATCCTGTGTTTCAGCTTTTTGCCGATCCAAGCTTTAAAACCATCTAACATATATTAGTAGCCATAACTGATTGGTTACACGTCTTGTTCATTTCTTCCCTTTAAAGCTGGCTCATCTAGACAACTGCTCATAAGAATACCCACTCACTTTGCCATCAGTTGAGGGTTTTTAATTGTAAGCTTAACATGAACTTTGTTAATGTTGACCTTACTGTGAGAGATTGTTTCATTGGTTTACAGCTCGAGAGTTGTTCCGTAGGGATTTTTAACTGCTGAAGTATTTGTACATAGTCTTCTGGCTTGCTTCTACAGTTTCTTCACTGACCAACTCGTGTCCACCATTTTCCCACATTGTCCTGCAAGACCAACCTGCACTGCTTGCCCCTTCCCTTTGCCATGCTGGCCCACACGTCAGGTGGGTCCTTTGCACTCTCTTCCCCCTCTCCAGAAGATAGCTTGGAAAGAAATCCGGCTCCCTCCCTGCAAGTGCAGCCTGGGCTGCAAAAGTGGATACTGGGATTTTCTTGCTCTTTTGGAACTTGGGTGTTGCCTTCAGCTAACCAAAGCCCAGCACAGTAATGACAACAGGAATCCCTATTGAGAAACCTGGTGTATGCAGTACAGGTTGGGGAAGAGCTCCAGGAGCTATATACTATAGGATGGTGCCAAGAGACTTCAGGATGCACACGGATATGCCATATTTAAAAAATTTCTGGTATAAAACAAGCCTCCAAGCAGTCCGGAAACCTCCTGGGAACTAGACTTGCTAGTTTTACAGGTTTTCTGGCTAATCAGCTGAAGGTAATCATTGCTTGTTTTTGCTCTTCTGCTATATGAATCATTTGTGTGTATCTATTTTTATTGAATTTCAGTATGTCCATGAAAGAACTTATCCAAAAGCTTTCATGTTGTTCTAAATATCTGCTCTTGGCCTTCATGAAGACTTTCAAGGGGTAGTGGAGGAAAAAAAAAAAGAAGTTATGTTAAGACACGCATCAAAATCCAAGGTATTTCTCTAAGATACTCTTCATGCAACCGCAACTGAGGAAGCTCAAGTTCAGCCTGGATTTGTGGGTACAGGCACGCACAGAACTATGGGTGTGTAATGGCAGCCTGAGAATAGGTCTTTTGCACTGCTACCCATGTTGTCCGTGTGTATGTTCTCACCTACCCCAAATCTGAGCTACAATTAGTTAACTTAAACATGAGCATTTTAAATCATTAAATTGTTTTAACTGTATCTAGCATTATTATGTTGTATATATTGAATGATTATACATGATTATATAGAATATATATATAGTTGGTCTTTCATGGGTGAGCAAAAAACATTTGAATCAAATAGCTATAGTGTACTAGAAGTGCAATAAATACTGGAATGAGACACTTATACTAACTTTTTGGCCAACTGGAGTGAACGTAGAAAACATTTTTGGAGGTACAAAGCTTTAAAAGACAGGCAGGAACTTGTTCTGCTGTAATTTTATAGTATTAGCAAAAGCCCGTAAACTTATTCCAAGGACTGTGGCTCTTACGGTGTTAAAAATAGCCTAACACAAAAGCATTGTGCCATGTGCTGTCTGCAGGACCATTCTTACTTCATGAATGGATTTTCTGTGCTGCTTATCACCAAAGGGTCTGACAGGTTCACAAGCATCTAGAGTGAAGATTAATGTGTTTTTTTTTTTTTCCCTAAGCTTTCAAATTACAGAATGAATGTTTAAAATATGAATAGAAATAATGTTTCTAAAGCGCTTTGTATCCCACCTCTTTGATTAATTACTAGAGCTAGAATAGTATTGCTGCTCTTTTGCATGAACAGAACGGATACCTGAAATAAAAGATTTAAAAGTCCTTTGGCATTTAAGATCTTCTCAGCTACAGACCACTGGATCCTTAGACTCTGCCAAGCCAAAACAGTTACTGGGCAGTCTGGTTTTGTAACAAATGGCTGTGTGTACTTCAGTGTAATTTAGGCAATAATGAAAAAATGGTAATCTACCACATCTTTCTTGTGGGGGTAGAAGTGGGTGAACAGGCAGCTATTCGAGCTATTTTTTTTTACAGTAGTATGTTTAGACAGCAGCAAAGCTCCTGAGTGCTTGAAATTTTTATCCATGGACTCCATATCCCACCAATGCCCTCAAAATCCCAGCTCCCAGCCAAAGACGATAAATGCCTCTTCTCCAGAGACTGGAAACCTCTATAGCTTTCATCGGTGTCTTGGGAAGGCCCAGTCCAGCTGGGGTGGAGGAATTTTATTATTCTGCTTGCTGAATTACGTATCATTTCTGCATTCCACCTGTGGCACGGGCAATAAAGAAGGTTAGGAAAAGCTAAAGCAAATGATTTTAAGTGAAAATAATATTTCAGCATGTTATGTGAGCACTTTTCATTAATAAATTATGAGCTTCCTTGCTTGGGTTTGGTCCAGCTTGGAGCTCTTTAGTTTCCTGAACTGAGTTTTCTGAGTGGCTGTGGCAGTCCTTGGAAGTCTGTCCTTTGGTGGGAGAGTTCTCTGCTCGGGCTCAGGGGTGAGGATGCTTCTGAGGGGCAGCAAAAGCCATTTACCTGCCACCCGGCCCCATGGCAGCGTCATGCTGGCCCAGCACCGCCACAGGGGCGGACGGCAAGGAGGGCACCACAGCACCATGCCCATTAACTAAAATAATAATGATACCCAAGCCACTGCCAGAAAACAAAACGAAACAGTATGTATTTGCTTATTACTTGCTGGTTTACCTTCAACAAAGACTTCACAATAACCACAGTTTTCTAACTAGGGGGAAAAACAACTGTTCAGACAGGCCGTGGGAGTGAGGATGGCCCTGGCCTGCCATCCTGCGTGTGCGCTGCTTTCTCAGCAGATGGTCAACCCCTCGTGAGACATGCTTATTGCCTCCTACGGGGCAGCTCTCAGCACTTCTGTTTTATTTGCTCAAGGGAGCTTGAATGGCTGGAAATTGTGCAGCTGGGGAGTCTGCATGTTCAGAAGGCAGCAGTTATTAAAAGCGATTGCATTTCCTCCCAGATTTCTCCTGAGACCAGAATCAGTGGAGATGTTAAACCTTGCTTGACACCCCAGTTGGATAATTGTGGGTGTGGGAGCTAATCAGCAGAAGATGTCTCCTCAATTTAAATCTTGTCAGTTAGTCAAGATTAGGGCTTCCTGTACCGAGCACCATTAGGTTGGTTGCATATCAATGTGCTTGTAAAGATGTCCACAAAGCCCAAATGTAGCAGTAAGAAAGAAGTTAGTGGACATCAAAGACTGAGAAACTAAACTACACCCTTCCATAGGCACAAATCATGTTCTGGGTTGGCAGACAAAAATGTGTACTCTAAGGCAAAATCTACATAAATATATACCCCTGGAATGACAACACGGTTCCAAAAATTTTAACTTTCTGCTACAGGCAAAAGAGAAGGAAATTTAGCAAAATCAACAGTTAGAGAACCTTTGCTTTGTTGCTGTTTGCAGTAATTAGGGGGAAAAGGGAAGAAAAGCTGTGATTCAAAGAGAGATTATTGCTCCCCTCATCCTTCCCTTCCCTTCCCTTCCCTTCCCTTCCCTCTCTCTTCTTGTTTCCCAAGACTGAAGTTCTCAACAGCGCCTGTCTTCTTCGTCCTTGCCTCAGAGCTCAGTTTTCCCCCAGATTTCGGTCAGCCCATTTACCAGCGCCCAGACAAATTCCTTAAAACCAACCAACGCCCAGATTTTTAGCCTGATGATTTAAACTTGGGTCTTTTTTTTCTCGTTTCCTTCTTCTCCCTCTCTCTTCTTGTTTCCCAAGACTGAAGTTCTCAACAGCGCCTGTCTTCTTCGTCCTTGCCTCAGAGCTCAGTTTTCCCCCAGATTTCGGTCAGCCCATTTACCAGCGCCCAGACAAATTCCTTAAAACCAACCAACGCCCAGATTTTTAGCCTGATGATTTAAACTTGGGTCTTTTTTTTCTCGTTTCCTTCTTCTTTGCCGTGGACGCCCAGCTGTGCACAGGTGGGTCCGTAGTAGCAAGGTGTGGCAGCAAGAGCATTCTTAAGGCACTTAAGCACCAAAGAACCATGCACTTAAATTTGATGCTTAAGTTGCTGCCATGGTACAAGTGAGCACCCGAGGGAGAAAGGAATTGCGGGAGTAGCTGGAAGGTGAGCTTTTCCATGAGCCTTTCCCTCTGCTTTGCTTTCTCGAGTGTCCTACCACAACACCTTCCTGGTGCATATATTTTCATCCTTCTATTCCTGTCAGCCTGCCCGTCTGTCAGACCTTGGGACTAGTGCCAAGTATCTCTGAGCTGGTGGCACTTCTCCACCTTTAAAAGGCAAAATGAAGAAGGTTCATACCAGCTGTCGGAGCAGAGGATATAGCTCTCCGGGGCATGCGGTTCCCATATTGGGTATTTTTTCTGAATGTGATAGTGAGGTGATGGGTCACAGCCCTGAAACTAACAAAAGAGCATGTTTACTTTTCTGAATGCAGACCTGACTTTGCACTTCATCATTTCTGGGCGTTATGTATGGAAATCTTAAGCTCTCCTTAACTGTTTTGAGGTTGCCTGAACTTATTGTTCATCTACTCTTGCCTAGGATTTTTTTGCATGTTTATGCAGGTGCCCAGAAAAGGGCATACACGTGCAGGATGTGTAACTCAAGGAAATCTACTTCAAAAGTAGGTAACTTCAATGCAGTCCCCTCGTGGCTGCCAAATCCGTAAGGGCTCAACAGCGAACATGCTCTGCAGCAGTTCTGTGGACTATCTACAAATTGTGCAGAGATTTAGTAAATGTATTCCTTTAACATTAATAGGCATGTTTTGGAAACATTCAAGAAGCTTGTGATTTAAGTAAAGTACAGGAATGCAATAACCGGTTAGGTGTTTCATACTTTTATCTTCTACTTAGACAGTATGCTGCGCTCTCTAACTTATTTTGAAACAGAGGTTTTTTGTTGTTCCGATGAAAACAATTTAAAATGGTTTTAAAGATAAAGCTGCAAAGCCAACAACAAAAATAAACAACACAAATTGATTGGATTAATGAACGAGCTCATAGAGCTTTACCAGCCCCCGGCTCCCCCATATAAATAAAAGTGCTAGAATCTTTAAATAAGCTTCTTAAATGTTTTCAGTAAATTGTTTTTTTGCCTTTAAAAATGTGACTTGCTCTCCTTCACAAATTAAATATTTCATGTGTAAATCTGAGTCTTTATATTCAAAAAGAGAAGGAAAGAAGTAAATTTCATCTGCATCGTGCCTTTTTTCTTTGTGGTGTGTAGACTCTATCAATGTTCACATTCTCTATATAATACAAATGTTGGTGAGGTATTTTTCAATTTTATTTTGGTAGCGTTTTGTATTATTATTAGTGGGAGGCTGAGAGAGATTCCTTTTAGACTGAGATAGCAATTAGGAATTTTGTTATATCTCTGATTCATTCACCCTCCCAATCTTAATCCTCTGATGAAAATGTATCATATTTTTCAATGTTTTCTTTATTGTCATGTAGGTCTGTATTTTCATGATTGGTATATATAATGATAGAGAACCTACTGGGATCTCAGCTCAACATCTTAAAAGTACGGGATCAACATCTTGTGCAGGCAATCCAGCAAATGGGATATCAGGATAGTTTATAAAAGAACCTCAGATTTTCATAATGATCTGTGCTCATTCTTACCGAGGTTCAAGGACTGGAGTGAAAACAATTATGAGGAAGATTTAGGCTATGCAATAGGAAATATTTTGTAATCATAATGTTGGCAAAGTGAACATAGTTCTTTTTGGACATTAGTTATGTTAAAATAGATTTTCAGGACTATGAAACTCAAAATTCTCCTTTTTTGCTTTAAGGGTGATAATGCGCAAAGACGTGTTTGGTGCTGAGTCTAGTTGGATGGTGCTGAATCTAGTTGGAGGCCTGTGGCCAGCGGTGTCCCCCAGGGCTCGGTACTGGGCCCAGTGCTGTTCAACTTGTTCGTCAATGACTTGGATAAGGGGAGAGAGTCACCCTGAGCAAGTTTGCAGACGATACCAAACTGAGTGGAGAGGCCGACACTCCTGAGGGCTGTGCTGCCATTCAGAGGGACCTAGACGGGTTAGAGAGCTGGGTAGATAGGAACCTCATGAGGTTCAACAAAGACAAGTGCAGGGTCCTGCACCTGGGGAGGAATAACCCCAGGCATCAGTACAGATTAGGGGTTGACCTGCTGGAAAGCAGCTCTGTGGAGAGGGATTTGGGAGTCCTGGTGGACAACGAGTTAACCATGAGTCAGCAATGTGCCCTGGTGGCTGAGAAGGCCAATGGGATCCTGGCCTGCATGAGGAGGAGCGTTGCCAGCAGGTCAAGGGAGGGGATCCTGCCCCTCTGCTCAGCTCTGGTGAGGCCGCACCTGGAGTACTGGGTGCAGTTCTGGGCCCCCCAGTACAAGAGGGACATTGAGCTTCTCGAGAGGGTCCAATGTAGAGCCATGAGGATGATTAAGGGACTCGAGCATCTATTGTATGCAGAAAGAGTAAAAGTCAGCTGGCCCTGTTTAGTCTAGAGAGGAGAGACTGAGAGGAGATCTGATCAGCACGTACAAATACTTGAGGGGAGAAAGTAAAGAGGATGGGGCCAAACTCTTCTCAGTGGTGGCCAGTGACAGGACAAGGGGTAATGGGTACAAGTGGAAACACAGGAAGTTTAATCTCCATGTGAGGAAGAACTTTCCTGTGAGGGTGACAGAGCCCTGGAACAGGCTGCCCAGAGAGGTTTTGGAATCTCCGTCTCTGGAGATCTTCCAAACCTGCCTGGATGCCACCCTGTGCCACATGCTCTGGGTGTCCCTACTTGAGCAGTTGAGTTGGACTAGATGATCTCTAGAGGTCCCTTCCAACCTTAACCCTTCTGTGATTCTGTTTCGTTACAGAGACAGGTTTTCCTGCATACTTTAGTCTGCTGCCCATTTCCAAAAGGCAGCTTTTAAATACTGATCAAAATAATCCTTTAATAAGTGAACTGTGCAGAGTCATGTGTTCGGGAAGTATCTGATCACCTTAAACTGTCTGCATCTCAGACCTGCAGTGTGATACTTCATTGCTTAGCATCATAAATTAGGGAACATACTTCTGCAAGATCAGGAATGCACAACAGCATTTTTTATTTTATTTTATGTCTTTCCAGACAGGAAAATTGTGAATCCTGGTTATTTTTTGCAGCCTGTAGGCACACTGGTAATAAAACTCATGGATACTGTGATTTAATTGAGAGAAGGGGAAGCAATCGCTCGAGTCATATTTGAATGCAGTCAGAGGTCACTATATGGATGACATTATTTGGACCTTCTTCAGTCATTTTTTTCCAAGGCATCAAAAGGGTACAGAGAGGTCACTATATGCTCTGTGCAGTGTAGGTATTTTAAACAATTTATGTGGTGTTTGCCTATTCCACAAAATCAATGATAACTTTATACATACTTGATCAGTCACATATAGTATCTGTTACTTATTTTTCAGAGTCAAAATCTTGCTAGGATTAAGCTGAACTTCTTGCTTCTTTGGGGTATTGTGGTTGTGGTTCCAGGATGGATTAAATGGGGTATTTTTGCTTGAAGATCAAGTTTTAGAAGTGAAAGAGGCTGCCAAAAGGAGAACACCACAAATGCTCTATTGCAGCATGTCCAAAGGCTGTGTTTAGCCAGTGTATCAGAAATAAAATTACCAGTTTCTGTAACAGTGCCAGGAAAAAATGCAAAATCTTGTGTGTTGCTATGAAAAGTCTTTATTTCTCTGCATTCTGTTCTTTTTCATAACAGATTTTGTGAAATTTTCGGGACTTCTGTTGGCAACATTGTTTTCTTGGTACTTGGGATACTTTCTCAGCGCTCTTGTACCTGATGAGGTGCTATCAGCATCTATCACTAATCTTCAAGATATTGGAAAGAAACCAGTGATAAGGGGTATATAATTTTTTTCTAGTTTTCTAATTTCTTTTTCTAGTTTTACATGTAGCATTTAACAAATCATGTGCTGTTCACCAAAGAATGAATTAGTTGAATAAAGTTAATTAATTGGTGTAAACCTGAATTATTCCTTAGGCACAGACCTTCAAAGCTGCAGCTTTGATCCTAATTATATATAGGAAATATATATACACATACATATATATTTATATGCATATATTAATATATTTATTTACATTTTACAATTAGAGTAGATTTGTTGGATCACTAATAAAACGTTGTGGTGAAATTTTCATTGTTGTTTTTCCCCTTTAATCTGAGTGGGTAGTTTCTTGCATACATTTTTCGCATTTTATTGCTATGTTTTCATATGAAAGACTCAACATTACAACAATAGTTATTTATTTTAAGTTATTAAGCAAGGAAAAAATGTATTGGTAGGAATTCTTCATCCTTATAGCCCTTGCTTTCTGTTATAAGAAATAATGCTAATAGTATGATCTGTCTCAAATCAAGAGTATATGGGACTTTTTTTTTCCCCTAAATAATCTTTCTTCTGGTCCTAGCAGCAGTTTGAAAATCAGTGATACCTTAAAGCCCAGGCAGATTTGCAGTAGTGTTGCTACAATACTGGCAAAGTGGCAGGACTTGACTCTTTTTTTTAAAAAAAAGAATTAATCTCAGTGTGTTGACATTAGGTGGTTCTTTCTCTGTAGAGGCTGCTTTTTTAGCATTCAAAAAAAGTCTTCTCTTTTTGCTTTTTCGTTTTTATTTCTGGTGTTTCAGCCCCGGCACCGAAGAGGCAGAAGTGTGATCACTGGTCTCCCTGCTCACCCGGGAGCTACGCCTATCGAGTGCTCAGTGGTGGTGGCAAGGAAAAGCTGGCGAAAATTTGTTTTGAGGATGAGCTGTAAGTACCAGCCAAACCACAAATCTAGGCGAGCCCTTCGTAGTATGAGGAGGGGTGTTTCATAGCTCCTCCTGGGGGAAAAAGGTTCTCCAGTAAAAGTATATGCAGAGAACGACAACCATTGATAGCCTTTGGTGTCCTCCCCTTTCAGTGCTGCTAAGCATGCCCTAATTCTGAAGCCTCTCAGTGGGGAGTTTTCTGTGCTGTCTTATTCTGAATTACTGCCTTGTCCTTTCTAACTTACTTTTTAATGTTTTGTGCAAGCCTTTCTGCGTCATGCTCCATGAGTCCATCTTCTTCTTCGCAGTTTTCTCCGTTCAAACAACCTTTATGATGATGATTCAAACCAAGACAATCTATTGTATAAAATAAAGACTCAAAAGAAATGGTAGATAACTTAGAGGTAGAGGGTTTGAACATATAACTATACTTTTAAAAGCCTCTTATTTTTTTCTCTCACTACTGCTTGTGTGTTCTTCATTTGAAACAACTCAGTGCTGTCGCAGAGATTACTGCATTAAGGCGGATTCTGGTGGAGGGGATGTGTTTTCCTCTAACCAGCACTCTAGTTTCTGTGCAGTTTACCTGCCATTGCTCTTTCTCCAAACTGTTTGATTAGGTTTCGTTTCTTAGCTTTGATCTTTTTATTTCTGAATTGTGGTAATCTGAATTCTTCGAAGATTTGCCCTCTGAGCCCTTTAACCTGAGACTGAAAGATCTTTAACTGTTAATGTTTTACTGATGATAAATGCGTTCAGATTTATTCTGAAGTTTATCTCATTTTTAAATAACAAACTAGCAAGTTATTTACTTCATTCATCTACAAAAACTGCATTAGACTTCATTTCAAATCGAGTTAGCTTAATTGTCAGAGTTTGGGATAGCCAGTTTGAAAAGCTGTAAAAAGCCCTGATCAGCAGCCAGCGCCTTCTGTAAGTCATGTTCCTTTGTGGTTCTCAAATTGGACAGGTAAAATGACTTCAAAATCCTGAAATGATCTTTGTGCAAATGCAGTCCACATAAAATATATCCTCAGAACCCCATTTACTTTTGTGGTCTAGTTTCTATTTTGTGCTTCTAGCTGCATTTGTACGAAGTATCTTCCCAAACCATTCTACTTTGCAAGACTCCAGCCCTCCAAATTAATCTGTTTGACAAGTATAAAGTGCAAAATTTTTAAGCTATAGCTCTTGCGTGTCACGAGGTCTTTAATTAAATAACTGAAAGAAAAAAAAACAGGAACGTCAGAAAGTGACTTAGCATGGGTAAATATTATTTTTGGATAAGACCTTCTGGAGGGTGATATCCTACTGAGATCATATTTATTTCAATTTCAGGCTCATAAGTGAAGCAAAGGGTAATGTTGGAAGAGGTATAAACATTGCCATTGTGAATTGTAAGTAAGAGAATAAATGATAAAGATCTGTTTATACCGGAATGACTTTTTTAAAGTTTGTTTTTTTACTAGCTAGTGTGAATGAAAAGGAAATAGTTACAAACTCAGACTCTTGTTAAGCTTAAGTATTTCGAGAAAAAATCTTTTAAATGAACAAAACTTTTTCATAAGCTGTATAAGCAAATAGATAGCAGGTAAGTAAAAGTGGTCTACCTTTATGTGGATGTGTAATAGTATTTTATTAGACAAAAGTATAACTTCTTTTTAAGTAACATGGGAGAAATACCACGGCCTCCAGTAGTAATACTCAATATGCAGACTCGGCCCTTGGTAAAAAAGTGTATTTGATAATGGATCCTGAGCAAAATAAATGCACAAATGCTGGGGGGGAGAGAAAAAGAGGAAGTTCAGCTGTGTGTCCTTTCAGCTTTGGTCACAGACTGTTTTTGTTCTGGTGTCTTTTATCTCGCGTATTGCCTTAGCAAATCCTTGTGCTTGGCTAAACTTTTATGCTTTTAATGATATCAGCATGCTAAATTACACTAACAAAGTATCTGTATCTTTTTTTTTCTTTTTTTTTGGATGAGTGTATGCTTTTAAAATTTCTAAGAAGGAATTGTAAAAACTCTACAGTCTGCAAGAGGTAAACAGTTAAAAACGAGTTTTTAGTACACACCTGTAAACTAAGAGAACAAATACTCACCCTGAACGTTTAAGTAAGTAAGATTATATCAAATAGGGGTAGGGAACTAGTATTATCTTTGCATTTGACATTAGTGAGGAAAAAGAAGTATTATGTCAATTTTTTGTGTTCACATTTTTAAAAGGCTGAACAACCATTTTCTTCATCATATATACATTTCAGCTACCTTACATCCTTACCTGCCACTAAATCGGTCTGTGATCTACAACCAAATTACAGTGAAAAGTATTTTCTGCATATCTTCTAACTAGATCAGCCCAGCTAATGACTTTAATACATATCCTGTAGCATCACACTCATTCCATAAAGATAACTCTTTTTTCTCTGTATGAATAAGGTCCTTTGTAAGAAAGAAGACATAATTATTAAGCCCAAACATCTCAGAGAGGGAGAAAAATAATTGTATCTCTCTGCTGTCCTCACTGAAGTCTTTTCATTTTTTTTTGTTCTTTGCTGAGAAGACCAGTTCTAGAATACTGTTTTACCACTTACAGAATATATCACCTTTTCCCCTTATCAACCTGATAAACTCAGCTTTTAGTCCTGTGTTTGGAAGAACTTGCCTCTATGACTTTGCCATGTATGAACTGAGAGTAAGCCAGAAAGGGAACAAGAACTGCTGCATCTTCTCATTAGAAATGAGCCGATAGCACTCTGAATGGAAAAAACACTTTCACATACAAGGGTGTGTGTCTTGAATAACCATCAGTTAGCATGGATTTAGAAATCTGGAAAGTGCTTCCCATTCTACAGGTCTTGTGAAAATGAAAATTCTCCAGTCTCACCAGCAGCATAATTAACCGTGAATATTGACCAAAATGTCCTGGAACGACAACATGTTTGCATACCCCACTTGTGATGTAGTCATGATGCCTGAGTGCCCAGTTTCTGTCCACAGAGATACAAATGACTTGAAAGTTGGCACATCTGAAGCACTATACAGAACAGTATTAGACCACTTTTTAAATAGTCTCAAATTTAAACCATTAGCTCATATTTATAGTTATGACCTAATATTGGTCACTATAGTACATGCACATATAAAAACACGGAAGTTCACAAAAATCTTAATTCATTCTTAAAAAAAAGCAATGAAAATATTTTAATTACATTTGATGACTCAGTTGCAGTGTGCTGGGAGACAAGTGAATCCATTTAGCTGAAAAAGGTATGTATTAATTACCAATGTGATTTTATTTGACAGCTTTCAGGTCTGCCCTCGGATGATGAAAAGAACTGATTTGTGAAGAATGTTCTCAGCTGATTGTGATCATCCAAACCTTAAATTTCCATTATTCCAGATTTCTTCCAATTTCAAAGTTCAAGTAAAGCAAAAAAGCTCAGAAGCACAATAATACTGAATATTGAAGAGGCCTAACTGTAGCTGAAACTGCTGTGCATGCTGATTAAATCTAATCACTTTTACCTTATACTTGCAAACCTTTTTTTTTTTT
>NW_010584824.1:293-35003 GCF_000705375.1 Tinamus guttatus | reverse complement strand
GCCTGCTGAATGTTTTCAAGGCCTGCAGGAGTGGCCCTGCACTCCCCACACCTCTGCCCCAATAGCCCGAGGAGGTGGCAGAGCAGCAAGGCAGCCCCAGCTCCGCAGGGTCCTTTGGTGCAGCCGTGCTGCAAAGCCCCCTGCACTTGCCCTTCCCCTGCCTCATCTGCAGATCGCATTGAAACAGGCCCTGAGCAGCACGGACATGTGCTGGCACACACACAAAAGCTGTTAGCTGTAATTAAATAAGTAGCATACAGCTGCTTCAGCGTGCAACCATCAGTACTTTTTACTCTATCAATAAGGGGGGCGTAAGCGCGAGTGGGTGGTAAGATAATGTGTTTTGGATGATGACAAAGGAAAAAATGAGCATACTGACATAGCCACATCCTGCAGCCGTCCCCCTGAGGAACTCCTGCTGCTGCAGGAGGACAACAGATCAGAGGTTATCGGGATCAGGATCCTTCAGATCAGAGTGTGGTCTGCTACAGCTCTGAATCATGTTAGTAGGAGGATTCATCTAACTATTGAGGCTCCGTATGACAGGCTTTGGCAGTGTCCCACATGTGCCTCCTTGAGTTACTTACTGTGTCTTCTGAGCCTTGGAATCACCCCGTGTCAGTGCTGGGAAGGATCACAGCTCTGATGCAGCGTGACAGCAGTCTAGTAATTACAGGCATCCAATAACTCTTGTCAGAGCTTGCAGTTTGTTAAAGCACACCTTAGACTTGCAAATAAATTCTTCAGTTTCCTGTGCTAAAAGCAGCGTAAAAATAAGAGGATCAGAATTAACATTTAAAACTGTTACATCAAGGGATAGAGCCATGAGATGGTTATTTTAAGTGTTAATTTGAATTCCTTTTCTATCAAAGGTTTTGTTGCATTACATGACTGCTTCCCCCCACTGGGTCTGTCTGTTTTTTAAACACAGCATTGAACTACAGAGGAACTAATGAGCTGGACTGGCTCTTTAATCCAGAAGCTGTGGAACAGCAGAGCTCCTCCAGTTGCTCGCTTGCTTAGTTATAATAAAGGTGCACGGTGAGCTCAGCACGCCAAGCAGAGCACCGTATCTTCTGGGGGCTTCCAGCAGGCACCCTGGCACGAGTGTGCTTGGTATGCAGCGAGCACATTCATTCCGTGTCCTTTTTACTTGAGAAAGGCTTTCCCTTTTTCAGGCTTCATGCGGCAGAAGGCAAGCGAGTCCGCACCGTGCCCAGAGCAGAGGCTGGCACGGAGCAGCCGGCAGAGCCCTTGATGGGCAGTCACTGCCCTGCAGGCTCTCGCACCGCGCGGGGTAACCGAGAACTCCGCGGTGCCCACAAATGCAAAGTCATCACAGCAGCAACCACACACTCCAGTGGCTACTATACCACTTAACACAGTAGCCCCAGAACGTGTCCAGCATTTTTGCTTCTCCTTCTTTTGAAAAAGCATCAGGAGGCAGTTTTGCTCTTTTCGCAGAGAGCATCATTAGTTCAAAACATATTACTTGCTGGCAGCAAGTTTTCCAGAAATTTGATCCCAAAGTTTGCAGTATGTTTTTTAGTTTTGTTTTGGATGGACTCATTGACTCATAAAGGCTTTGATACATTATAGAAGGGGCCTATGGTAATGAGTTTATCCTACCAATCTATCCCGAGATGATCCAATCAATACGTATGTTTTGTAGATGGCTGTAAGAAGCCAAGAGAGCCGCATCCATCAGCCAGCTCTGTCAGACAGAAATCAATAGGAGCGCTGAGGGAGCTCCCTGGGGAAGGGGGGAATGCAGCTTGGGCAGCACAGCTGTTTGTGTGACTTGCTCCCTCATGGGGAACAGGGCTGAAACTGCCCGCGCAGCAGCCTGCCCTACACACAGGCCCATTTCTTATGGGCTGCTTTGCACAGAGCTGCCCACTGTGGAACTAGTCAACACTCCTTGATGACTAGCCAGAAACAAAGATAAAAGAATTAAGGCAGGAAATTCATGGATGCCTTCGCTTCCACATAGCTATTTTAGACTGCTATTACATGGCACACCCTTCAAACTTACATAAATCCTCAGGCACTGAAGGGAAGTGTTATTGTTTTTGAAGCAGAATATTTCATGTTTATTCATTAAACAAAAGTATTCATAGCTCTAAGAACCTCTTATTTACATAAGCAGCACTTCACAGTAGCATCTGAAGTGTTTGAGCAGACAAAACGTGCTCTGTAGGGTTGTATCGCTTTGGTACCTTAGACAGGTCATGATGATATGTTGGTTTCCACCTTCGGAAACCAATATTGCTTTATTTCCTCTAGCAGTTTGGTTCAAATGATACAAGGAAAAAGGGGATTTGTGAGGATAGAATAACCTTTACTCACAGTTCTGAGGTGGCCTAGAGCTACCAGGTATTCACATCCTTGTTGGCTTTTCTTTGCTTCTTTTCCTAAATACTCAGACTACAGAGCCTTTTGAAGTTACTACCTTTGGAGCACTGTAGAACAGGGCTGATGAGGAAGAACTAGGAGGACCTCAGCTCAGAGTGACTACAGAGCAAATTAGCCAATAAAATTAAACCAAATTTTCTACCTGGGTAAATATCTGCCCAGCTCTGAAGGGCCACGATAGCTGACTGTTCCTAGGCAGAAGTAGGATTGGGGAGGCAATACACAGTTCTCACCATGCTGTCTAGCACTTGGTAGCCAGAGGCAAATGGATGATGGAGAGCGATTCTTCCATCATATGCATTTGTGGTTGCTTCCATTTTGCATATTACATGTAGTTACAGTTTCTTCGTCAGAAAAAACACACTACGTAACTAAGAAGGAACCAGAGAAGCAAGGAATTTCCAAGTTATGAGCTGGCTAAAGCAGACTAGACTCGTCAGACTGGCAAAGAGATGCTAGAACTTAGTTACACCTAGTGTAGTTGCGCTCTTCACAAGAGTGACTACAACATTAGCTCTATTATGAATATCACCCCTGCTTTTTCACTTGTAAAGTTCTCGCTATTAAGAGCATTTGTCTCCAAGCTGCTCTACTTACTGAGGAGGGGGAACAGGAGACTGCTGCACCAACAGACAGACAGGACAGCCTCCAGCACCCATCCTCCCCTTCCTGCATTCACATTAAGCCCTGGTATTTCCAAGCCACCTTTTTGGCTAAATTGTCCAGATCTTGGCTTTACCCGTGCTCAGTTCTTCCCCAGAGCCCAGCACGAACTCAGCAAGGCCAAGGCACCGAGCATTTCCACAGCTCTCAATAAAAGTCACATTTTCCTCTGGCCATTTTCGTTAGATGTGTTACAGCAATGACCTCCTGAGCTCGGAAATATGACTTGCTTTTCGGACTGACTGAATGCCACAGCTGCACTTAAGCCATTAAGCAATCAGCAACTGTTTATTGCTTTCCTTCCACAAAGCAAAGATCATTTTTAAAATAACAAGACCATTTTAAATATTTTAAGTGTTAAGATTTTAGTAGTATGAACACAAGCTTCTTCACATCCACTTACCCCTTTGATTCATAGGTTCATCAAGGTTACTTCAGTATCAGCAGAGTTGTACTAGTCCACCAGCAGCTCTGTCTTCATGAAAGACAACAAAATTGACTAAAAAAAGATTGATGAAAGGATGGACTTGATAAAAAACCCATCAAGGAAACCCGAGTGAGTCGCTAGTACACTCAAAAGCAATAAGCAGTTGTCCATGTGAGGGCTTTGCCACTGGCTGTTTCCACAGCAGAGGCCAAGCCTGAAGCTGCACAGGGCCCCTCAGGGTTTGCTGGCTGCAGAGGCAACTGCTCCAAAACCAGCCAGCCCTCAGGGCCTTGTTTCAGCAGCACATGGGGATACACATGGAAGACAGGTCCCTGCAGGCTGGCAGCTTTCAGCACGGGAATTGCATGGACCTGGGGTTGATTTTCAGACGCAGCTCGTGAGCAGGAGGTGCTGCTCAGCACTGCAAGGGCGCTACCAGCAATGAGCTGCACATCACGCACGTTACATCCCCACACTCGTTTCCTGGAGCACATTTAAACCTTTTCAAACTGTGCAAGTGCATTCATGTGTTGTGGAAGAACTACACCCCAAATACAGGGAACACCCTGGAGAGGACCCTCACACCACCCCAGGAGCCGCTTATGTTCCTCTGTCCTGCAGGAAGGACAAAGTGGGCACCACAACCTGCTCCCTGCTCTGTCACAGGGAGGGCTGCCACGTAACCCACCTGTAACTGCCATGACAGCCAAAAACTCATTCCAAGGGTTCGAATGGGAATCACGAAGGGGACAGAGAAAGAGACATCTGTGTAATCAGAAAGCACGAGCAGCCCCTGACACACTCCTAGCCCCTGCTACAGGGGGTTCACGAGAGCCTGGAGTTAGGAGACATTCACCTGCCAGGCTCCATTCCTGGAGACTGGGTGACGCTGCAGCTCCTTGGGGACAGACCCACGCAGTGGGCACGAGGGGGGGATTCTCCTGCCCTGGCTTTCGGTGGCCACGACTGCGGGCAGCCCCAGCTTGGGCCCAGGGCCCTCAGGCTCCACAGCAGCTCCAGGCCTGGCGCTGCCTTAGGAAGGTGACCGGCTCCCTCTGCTGTCCACAGCCGACATGGGGGCCCCATCCTCCAGCTTCAGCCGTGTAAGGCCAGGAATTCCCTTGGCTTGCAGACGTCCCGGCTTTCCTTGCATTTCACACACATTAGCTGCTCACCTAGTTCACGTGCAGTCAGCACCACACTTCAGCTGCCTTAGGGGGGCAGAACCATCTCAGAAAGGATAAGGAAATGTTATCTCCAGACACTTCTATAGCTTTAAGATTTACCTAGAAAAGGGCAAATAAGTATCCCTGATTTTCCTTTTCATGCAGGAGAGAAGACAGCACAGCTTCCAGTTGCACCATCATCTCCTTCCTTAAGAGTTTCAGGAGGGGATAGGAAGTATTTGGGTCAATGCTCCATTTAAAGCTCGAGTTATGCTAGAGAAAACAGTCCTCCAGCTCCAGCCTCTCCAACACAGCTCAAATGCAGACAGAGGGAGTATATCTAGCAAAATCAAACCAACTACTGACTGTAATAGCTTTTAGTCCATCCTTCAGTAAAAATCCAGACAAGACTGCCTGAATGTTGGAACAGTACAGAGATACCAAACTACCTGAAGCATCCTAAGCAGTGAGGAACAGCCTCTACCCCTCAGATCCTGTCTCACATAAATCAGATTCCTGCCCTTCCCACCTGCTCTTGAATACTGGTACCAGGGCTGGGGATTAGCCCTCACCCCTGCACAACCCAACCAAGCAGTGAGGTCCCTGGGCTGAGCTTAAATTGACACCCGGGCCCATGGGCAGAGGGGTTAAGGGGCCCCAGGTGAGGCTGGTCAGGGCTATTACTGCCTTCAGGGTCCTGGAAGCATCTGTCTTTCAGAAGAATGATGCTTTTTTCCTGACGTTTTTGAAGAGTTTGTGATGGGGTTAGGAGACAAAGGGTGGTCTCAGTGGCAAGTACCCCAATCATCACTTAGTAAATGTGGGCTTTGTTCCTGGTGGGGCTAAAGCTTTTCTGCATGATCTTGGCATATCATAAACATGTTTAATCTAAAATCATGCTCGAGTGTTTTTAATATCTTTAAATCATGCTGAACTTAAACCCTCCCGTCTCTCCTATTTCTAACGCTTCCAGTGTTGGTGGGAGCTCAGGACGGGACTGAAGATGAAATACAATTCCTAGGCATTCAGTGAGCTCTCTCCCACTGAGACCATCCTGATGGGACCAGGCAGTGGGAACCACATATTGGCATTGTGGAAGACGTCAATATTCCTATAGGAGAGCACACAAGCTCTACTTACTTGTTTTTAAAGTTGTCCACGCTCAAGATCCAGCAGAGAAGGGGCATTTGGGACCAAGAAATGCAGAGAGAGAACCCATTCCTTAAAATGTTCCTTAATAAATGGGAACATCCGTTAAGAACTTTATTACTTAGACCTTCTCCCGATTTCTAGCCCAAGGCATGGGCTGCTCTGTTAACCAGGTGCTTTGCAAAGTCTGTGCATCCTCTTGGGCGTCTCTTCCTCTTTCACCACTTCCAGCCAGGGGAGAAGCTGATCACCAACAGGTACTTCAGACCTTACATTTAAACCACCAGACTCGTCTGAAGCCCAACTGCTACGCTGGTTTCGTGCTCCCACTGAACAAGTTGCCACAAAATCCCTTTCTGTAAAGGACAGTGTGCTGATTACATTCCGCTTGGCCTCGAGGCGAGGACCTGCATTCTGCTCACCGGTGCCCTGCGTCCTCCCTCCCTCTTCATCGCAGCGGCTCGTACGGAGATGGCCCTGACTGTCCCAACAGCTCCTCAGAGCCAGCGCAGCTTCCGATCCCCCTGAACGGGCGGCAGCGGCCGGCGCCTGACGCACGTAATCAACTGCAGGCCCCGTCCCAGCGCTGTGGACATGATTTACCGTTCTCACCACGCGCCTCCCTTCCCCACGCCTCTGCTCAGCTATAACCGCCAAGAGGTTTTCACAAACGGCTCCCATTCCTGCAGCTTGGCCATTAGCTCATTAATGTGAGACCAGCCTCACACCAGGGCTTCTTCCCTGTGCTGTTAGCCAGGCCCACCTCTCACTCTTGCTCTGTCTTGTTCTCACATACTTCCCTGGGCTTTTATCATCACGCTGATGATAAAATGCCCATTTTCATCTGCATGAAACAGCAGGATCTAGAAATAAAGGCTATAAATCCTTCTGTATAAGCTATTTTCCACTCGGGGCATGTGTCTGTGTGTGTGTGAGCTTGTTTGCATTTTTTTTTTCCCTGTCTGGAATAAATGCAGCTGGTATTTTGGTATCGGTTGTGAAGTGCCTAATATTTTTAATATAGCTTATAAAAAAAGAAAACAAACATTTTTGCTCTGGCCTTGAGAGAATTACCAAATCTGACAAGTGTCTCCTAGTTACATTTTAAGGAGATGGGTCTGTGTATGAGCACATCCCTCTCATGCAGCACTGCCTTGCTCCTGAAGAGCTCGAGATGCTCCACAGGACACGTGAGGGGCTCAGGCTGCAAGGCGCTCAGTGCTTTGCCCTCGCTCCAGCAAAGCACTTACGAACATGCTTAACTTTCTGCATGTAAGTAAGAATCCACGGAAATCAAGGGGACGGCTCCCATGTGGAAAGATAAACATGTAGTTTGAGTGCTCTGCTGGACCAGGGCCAAGGGGCCCAGTGTGGGTCAGGATGGAGCCCTAATTAATTGGGGCTCATGAGGCCCCTTTGAGGTAAGTATTGCTGTTAGGGCTGCTCAAATGTGGAAATGCCATTCCGTGGGAAATTCTGTTATTGCAATGTTTTGCTAAAGGCTAAGTGAATGCAGGGTTTAAATAAAAACCTCGTTTAAAGCTTTAAGTTACAAATTGTATAAATGCCTTCCCCCTGCTTCCCATTCCCACCTTCTCTCTGTCCTTAACAAAAGATTAAAAGGAAATAATGATGTTTGTTTCAATGGAAGTAAACTAAGAATAATGTGAGATCCGTGACCATACTTAATCATTATGAATCTGTAAGAATGAATTAAGATTTCATCAACATATCATCCCTTTTGGACCCAAAACATGTTATAAACACTGGTCTTGCAGTGTTAACACAGTGTAACACAGAGGAGCTAGGAAGGAGCATCCGTGGACCTGGATGCTGCAGTTCTATGCAGGATGCCTGACTTTAGGATGACTCCAGAGGTGGGAGAGGCCAAGCAGCAGTACCTGACTCCTGGGTGGGCAGGTTGCCCACGGGCCCGCTCGCACAAGCAGGTCTGTCCCCAGCAAAATGCCTGGTCTTGCAGCTCCCGAGGGGGAGGCACACGCGGGGTGCGGGAGAGGAGGCAGCCAACACATCCGAGACTCAGTCTTCCTGAGTCTTCCAAATTGTAATGCTGGCATTTCCTCTGGAAAGACACCATGGTGGTGCAAAAACAGGCGGAAAGCATGAAGGTCACTTACCTTTAGATAACAGAGGAATCAACAGATATTTCTGACAACACTGCAAAGACAGCAAGTAAGCTGGACACCTGTTCAGCTGCCTTCTCTCCCCAGGAATGGGATAAGCCGGATGTTTTAATTAGGTACATGCATTAATGTCTACTGAGTCATGGTTTCTGCTAGGCTCAAAACTAGAAACCACTGAAGTCCTTAGGAGTCTTCAGGAAATGCAGGATTGCCCTGTGTGGTATCAGGAAACTCCTCTTGATGACTGGAGCCTTTTATGCAGATGACACTAAGAAGGAATTAAGAAATAATTCCAATGAGACCCTAGAGGCCCAAGCTGTAATTCCAGCTGTGCCATTGCATTTCTGGGGAAGCACAGGCAATTCATGCTGTTGTCCTGAGTGCTCATTTCCATCCTGGTGGAAGTGCTGCAGATTATGGACACAGAGCACTGCAGGAGAACTAGGAATTATCATTATTAAAACACGGCAAGCACAAACCCAGTAGGAACTGAGGGTGGACGGGATGCCCTCAGCCCTGGTTCCCGTGTGGAGGTTTGGAAGGGTCAGCAGTCTGCCAGGCTGTGAAACCCACACAAGATCATATTAGTGGCTTTCTTGTTGTTTTAGGACAGGGGTTGATGATCTGCCCAGACAAGTCTCTCTAAAGTTCAGCAAGGGCAAGGGAAAGCAGGCAGGAATGTGATAAAAAGCCAAAGAAGGCCCAAGACCCTTGCTGGCTTCAAACACAAATTGTCTATATAAAAATAAACTATTTCCTTGAAACTGGAGTGTGCAGGAAGTTTGTTTTTACAAGTAGAAAATGGAACCTGTTCTTAATGAAGAACACTTGTCTGTGGTCAAACATCTTGTCAACAATGGCAATTCTTTCGAGCTCCTCAGTGCCTGTGACATCCCCAAAGAATTATCCCCAAAGAAATATGATCAAAAACTCCATAAAACCCAAATAAGGAATTTACTGGACAAGATTCCGAGAGCAGGAAATTGAAAAAAAAAAAAAAAGGCATATTGATTCTGACATCAATTACTTAGGGGAGGCTGAGAAATCTTCACAGGAGGAAGGCATATGCCTCTCATTAGTTGGTTCAGCCATTAGAGAAGCCTGAACACCCCTGGGATCACTTGTGCCCTCCTCATGCTGATGTGACCAAATTGGGAAATTATGTGGAAAACCAATTGGAATGTGCATCTAGTATCAAAGATAGAAAAGGAAAGACCAAGCCGCACATGTTAAGTTCACAGAAACAAACAGGACGCAAAGGCCACAAAGACAAAATACATTTGTGTACCATTTTTTTTCCCATGTTCCCCAGAAGCCCATCAGAAAATGTAATATGTAAAGTCAGGAGAAGTAGAAATCTGTTGCTAAAAGGAGGGTCAGCAACTGCTTACCGATGCTTGACAAGTTTGCAGAGAAAAGCTGGTCTGAGTACGTATCAAGGAGCTGTTTCACTGGACAGAAGAGGGGTTAGGGATCTGCATGCAGCCCTTCATGTTTTCTTCCTGGAAAACTTGCAGTGTTTAGCATTTATAGAAGGAATTTTCTATTCTGCATGTGTCACTTGACTATAGACAAATCTTAACAAAATTAACAGTAACATTTGTGTTGCTGCCTGGATTATCTGGGTTAGTGACATAAAACACATGGCATTTTCTAAGGTCTGTGATTTCATGGGTGCTGCATTTGCTGCGAATGTTGTCACCACAGGCGTGGGTGACAATGGCAATGGGCAGAGCATGTTCAGAACCAATGGGCATGGTCTATTCTGGAGATTCAGCACATTGCCGTGTTACTTGCATTGAAATCCCTCTCAGACCTCAATGCTACATCAAGACACGCAGAAAAAAAAAAAGTCTCTTAATGCAGAAGGGGCTCTGTGAAGTTTTCAGGTTTGCTGCCACTGCGTAACTGATTACATTTGGTGTCTGTGTGCTCAGGGCTTAGCACCTTATTATTTTTGTTATTTCCTCCTAATTCCTTCTTTGGAAAATCCTCAGGATAAAGAGAAAGCCTGATCATATTGCTGTGAAAGGGAGATTTGCCATCAGCTTTGATAGGGCCACGATTTCATCTTCTGTACTGCCCCAGTGCTTAATCCCTTATGTGCACAACCTGCCTACCACCCTGAGGCACAATTTTCTCAGCTGAAGCACTACCACTTCATCGATATTTGCAGAATTTAAATGAGTTCCATTATGAAATTCAGAGTGTGAAAGATAATACAGGTTTAAAGCAGCAGCAATTTCATTTGGGTCAGCTACAAATATGACAAATAGCCCCGTCTGACTTGGAACTATATGAAAATTGCAGTTCCTTATGTGTTACACTGCAACAGCCTTACTATTATTTCATAAGCTCGCCTGCTACAGTGTCAGTGCAGATAAACAAACATGAGAAAATCAATCTGACCACTTCTCAAATCCTGTGAAGCACTTGTAAATGTAAATACTACGGGTGGGAAAACCTCAAAAGTCTCTGACCCTCATTTCCAGAGTATGGGCTGTTACTAGATCTGATTACAGAGTGAGAAATGTGAAACTTCAACAACTTGGCTTAAAAAATATTTTAAAAATAGATATCATTTTACTGTTACTAAGGGTAAGAGAGAAAAATCTCTTCTCTGCAACATAGGACAGAATTTAAAAGGTGTCTCTATCAGGATGGGAAATTGCAGACTAAAACATTCCTTTGAGTTAAATAGTAAGAATTAGCATAATGAAAGACAGAATATGCATTTCTATTTTTAATCATGTACTTGGATCTAGGGTGGACCTTATTCCTGCAAACATATTTATGCAGAAACTTAGACAGGTTTCACCGTTATCTCCTCAACTGTTGCATTCTAATTCTTTTCCTATTGTTGTGCTCCTTGTTCTTACCGGCTACTTTGGGAAAAAAATACATCCTGCAGTGCAAACCAGGCTTTTTGCAGCTTTGCATTTGCTTAAACAAAAACTTCAAGCGTACTGGAAAGCTATAGTTGTCACCAGCAACATTTGCCTCAGAGCTCACTTGGGTGGGTGACTGTGTCCCTGTGCTGGGAGCTTCCTGGGAATGACGCCTGCCTGGACCACGGCAGGGACACGCTCTGCACCTTTCCCTTCATGGGAAAGACACTTCTTCAGCCTGGCCTTCATCATTTCAAACAGCACAGGTGTAGATCCCAATGTGGAGACGTTTTGAAAGTTGCTGAAATGGGCTGAATTTCCTCGCTTTCCACAGAAAATCATTTCCTATCAGTCCGTATGACCTCGTCACACCACTCTTACCTCTACAGCTTTTGTTGCCATCCACTCTTTCTGGGCTTTACATTTCAAAAGCAGCCGTGGAGCTCTGTAGAAAAGGAAAAGGAAAAGGAAACTGTTTCAGGAGGAGTCTGTTAAACAGGCAGCTCACAGCAATGAAACCAGCTGGCTAAGTGCTGCTCACAGGCATTACTTGAATACTTCCAGTTGGTGAATGAACACGTGTGATGGAGTCCCTAAATCATACCAAAGGCATAGAAATGTTCAGCTTTCCAGGGCCATCATGGCAGGATTTCAGGTTAATATCATTTTTTTGCTACACCAAAGCAAATTTATTTCCAATTTATTTAATGCCACATAGCAGGTCATTCTGGAAAAAAAGAGGTAGCCTTGCTGGTTGAGTTTACCTTAACCTTGATCCATGCATGTTTTCAGATTGAGGAGAGCATTTAAGCATGAAGTTAACGGGAAAAATGTGTTTAATTCCTTTTGGGTGAACCTACCCAGGGATTTATGCTTTTTTTTTTTTTTTTTTTAAGTAGAGCATTCATGCTGTGGTTGGATTTGTTTCAAAGGGTCTATAATATCTTCACAGATTCTATTTCTCTCACATCCTCGTTTTTCCTCATGTATGGAGGTCCTGAGCCCACTTTCATATGTGTAAGCCACAGGAAGACAGATCAGCAGATAGATACCGATATCTTTATGCAGCGCAGATAAAAATGACATTAATAGAAGTATCCACAGTCCATAAGTCTTTGCAGGATTGGGACCATTTGAGGAGATGCATTCCTGAGCATTTCTTCTGATCTGCTGAGGATTTGGACATAATACAAGGCAGTAATTTAGAGAATCCTCCAGATGCTTTAAGGCTGTTCATTGAAGATGAAGCCAGATAGCATGTACAAAAATAGCTATAGGCCTGTCCAGCTTCCAGATCTACCAAAATCATATGGGATGAGCTGGAGAGGGAAGTGGAAGCTCCACAGCAGCATAATGCTGAACAGCTGTGACCAGGGTCTATAACTATCGAACCACATCGAGAAAACGGTCAGGTACTGTCTATCACCTCAGCCATTCTCCTGCTCAGGAATACTCTGTAGATGACAATATTCAAGAGTAAATTGAGCCCATATGGGATAATAGCAGTGCATATGTTTTGTTGTTTCAGGCTATATGTGCTCTGGGTATGAATGAGCTCCCAATAACATGGGGAAGGTCAGGTCGGGCAGGCGCTGTTTCACATAACCTTAGTTATGTCACACCCAGCAATCCATGTAGGCAACATGTTTCAAACACAAGCTGGAGGCATGAGTCTCCTCTCACATGTATTTGGTTCATGCTACCATTTCTTCATTGTTTTCTGTGCAAATTCACACTGATTTATATCAGCATGAATGAGATGGGGACAGTCCTTTTTCTCCTTGATGCCCTCCTCCCCTCCAGCCCTTCCCTGAGCCTTAGAAAATGGCTGTTTTCCAAAGCAGGACATGCTGGCAATCGTTCCCCCCGAGCAAATTCTGAGGAAGGATGAATGAAATAAAATAATTTAAGCTACAATTCTGGCTCTATTGACACAGCAAGAGTCTCAAGATGCCCTGCAGAGAGTCTGAAATCAGTTAATTTTGCATAGTCTAGAAAGGCCACACATGCATTCAGCTCAGCAATCAGGTTTCTGTGAAGAGCGGTTTTTTTCTCTGCTTTGTTAGTTGTGACCTACTGCTGGTATCTGCATAATACAGCAAATCTCCCACAGGATAAAGTTGACCTATAAGAAGTTGAGTTTGGCCGACCTGGAAATATTTCAGTTGTGGTTTTCACAAGTGGCATTGTCAGAATAGGGCAAAGATAATTGCAGCTCGGGCTAAAGGGCAGGGAGGACTGGAAACCATGAGATTGAGAGCGTAAAAATAAATAGCCCTCTATCATGAGACTAGCCCCATTGAGTGACACTGCTTCTGACAGCAGAATGAAACCGTTTTGAAAGGACTCTGAATATGTATCAGTTTTCTTCTTCCCATGACCCCTAGGGCTATTCTCTGGGAAACCTCTGGCTCCCCATCCTCCCTCCCCCTCCTGTCACTCCAGCCATCACCAAGGCAGGGAAATTCCTGATGATGGTCCCTGTTCCTCTTCAGCACCTGTGCTGGGGCACCAGGGAGGGACCTGCAGGCCTCAGTGGTCCTGAGCAGCCCCACCTGGGTCCCACCTGCTCAGGAGGGAATTTAAGCTCTGGCCAGAGCCATCATCCTTTTCACATCCCTCTTTGGCCTATGGCTCTACTTCTGCTTGGGTTCCTGCTCCCTCGTGGACCCTGGACCTGGCTCCTTGCTGGCTGTGGGTGTCTCCTGGGAGCCATCCTCATTGCCCTAACTCCCAAAAAGGTTCCTGCTCCTGCCTGTAAGGGCTTCATCTGTGCCATGTGAGTGCAGGAGAGAAGTTTTTCTTCAAAAGTTTTGAGCTCTGAATGACCCAAAGCTGGAACTATATATATATATTTTGTTGTGTTTGGCCCCCTCTTTTTGCTGGGATATGTTCAGGTTGCTGTCCTGTACCCTGTTATGGGGAGTGAGCAGCATAAGGAGGAATTTGCCTATTGCTTAGATGTTTTCTTTTCATGTAGGAATTGTCTTGAATATGACCATTTTCCTCTTTCTTTATTTTTATTTATTTTTTTGTTGCTGTACAGTAGCACTTATGTTTAAAAAGTGCAGGTGCTGTAACAGTACTGCTGGTACTTGTGTTAATGTCTGCCTCCCCGTTGCAAATAGGTTGTGCTGAAAAGTGTGAACGCGCTCATCTGAATTTGGAGAGCCCTCTTTAGTATGGTTATCCCAAGGAGGTGGTTATTTTCCTTGGCTGCGGAGAGCTAAGGAGTCAGGGAGAGCAGAAGGGAAGGTGGATGCTTTATGTATGTGTGAGCCTACATTTCCGGGCACGTGTTGTATTTTATGCAGGCAACTCTGGCAAAGGGCTCCTCAGAGTTAACTGGCTGACCCTTCCGAATCAAAACTTTTTGGCTAAAATTGCCATTTAAATGAGCAATTGGTTTGTGGAAACCCCTTTTGCCCAAGAGTAAAGAGCCAAGTAAGATTTTTACATTTAATATCATTTGCCCTTGTCCAAAGACAAAATGGAAGCAAGAAGGGAAAATTCTGGCCAAAAAAAGGTAGAAATGGAGAAATCTTAATTAGGTGCAGGCTTTTGAGGCAGGGGAGAGGAAACAAGAATCCTTTTGACACCTTAAAGGGAAAATATTCATGATGTATCTGTACCATTCAGCTATTTCTGTTCATTTTTGTGGTACAAGGCTAATAGCAGATATTGGCATGTTTAAGTCTCCTTGCAGACCTAAGTCCTTTCAACCCAATGAACCTCAGGGTTGTGAACTGGGGTGCCTGTGTAGCTGCTGCAGCACCGTGTGAATGAAACGGCCGCTTGGCTCTGGGAGGGTCAGCAGTTCTGAGGCACTGGGTATCTTAAGCAGGCTGCATCTGGGTCTGGGCAAAAGTGCTATTGCTTTAAGTATCCCTAATGAAAGATGAGGAATATGTTTGCAATTAAGCTGTATTTGTAAGAAACTTTTCCACTGATGACTTTCAAAGCTTGACACCTTTTTGTTTAGACATACGAGCAGTTAATACAAACCTTATGTACCACCTACTTGCATTCCAGCCTGGCCTGATTTTCCAGGGTGTGAGAGAGGAGAGAGGTCCCTCAGATGTTGAGGGACCTAAGTGCATAGAGAGAAATGTTTTTTTG
This sequence comes from Tinamus guttatus, assembly GCF_000705375.1. Next base: position 20,032 of record NW_010584824.1, on the reverse strand, counting down.
TGGAGACTAATGGAGTGACTCTCAGTATAGAAGCCTGTAGTAAAAACATGGGAGGTCTGGCATTTGTGTTCTGAGGTTTTGGCACTAACTCTCATGCCAATATTTTAACCCCTTCACTGAGCTGTAGCTCTCCGTATTTATTGAGCATTCCTTAATAAGCATCTCCTGCTGCACCAGTCAAGGAGGGTGGTCTTCAAGTGTGCACTGATGCCTGGTTCCTAAGATGAGAAAGAACCAACGTGCTCTGTCAGCCCTGCTGAAGCTGCAGGGCACCCGCCGTGTCCCCTCCTGCTGGTGACCTGCACAGCAGCCCCCTTCTTGCCCAACTTGCTGGTGTCACCCAGGAATGGTCCTGACCCAGTACTTGGCACTAGGCTGTTTGGCTGTGAGATTTTTTCCTTGCTGTGAGATGTTTTTTCCTTTTTTCCTCTTTAATTTTCACTTGCTGTGTGCTGGTGGAAGGGAGGACTGGATTGAAGGCCAGCTGGCTTCAGCCCTGTGTCCACGGAAGGCTCTTGGAGGGTCTAAGTTGTAATGCATGACTTGTAAGAGCAGTCTTGCCTAAACAGCAGCCAAGTTGTGCTGTTCCTGGGGCTGGCAGGAGTTCAGGGAAATCAGTGAGCACTTCTGTGCCCCTTCTGGTGGCCTCTGAATGGGCCATGTCCTCTGACCTCAGCTCTTGCAGAGGAGGTCCTGAGTTGAATTGTGTGCTTGCATGTGCTGCAGTTGTTCATGTTTGCTCTATACATTCTGACTTAGAGGCAGACCATCTGTAAGATGCTTCCTTAAACCCTTGCATGCAGTTTCCTGCTTGGAGATGAGCAGGTCTAAGAACAGAGATAGGTTTCCAGTTCCTGTCCATCCCAGAGGGAATTCAGAGGCAAGGAAGAGATAAGCAGCACAGTCACTTGTCTGAATGCTGTAACTCACCATAGCACAAAACTGGGGTTCCTTTCAAAGGACCTGTGGGTAGAAGAAGGCAGTGTACTTCCAAAGGGAAGATAGCAGTGGTAGACATGCTTAAGAGAAGAAAAGGGTCAGAACTGGTTCCATAAACACCCAATTTCACTATGTATTTTATGCCCAGGGAACTGATCCGACTCCCAGGAATTAAAAATAATGCAACAAGTTGATGGTGTGAAAAGCGTCCAAGTCTGAGTCTTGGTCTAGCTTGCAAAAAACAAGGACCTTGCCAGGCCCCTGAACAGGGCTGACTCCTGTAGTGTGCCTGTAGTACAAAGTGAGCTTGGGCCCTGCAATGGTTGTGCTGGAGAGAGGGGTGTGTTGGAAAGAGAAATGCTGCTGAGATGTTAGTCAAGGCTGTCATTAGGAGCCTGTCTGTACGAGGTGAAGCACTGGCCTCAGCAGCTGCCTGCTTCTTTGTACAGGGTCTGTTCTGAGGGGTCTTGGACCGTGGGTTCCTGGGTGTTCCTACCAAGTGTAGACTGGCCCATGGGCCATCCACATCTGCATCCCACAGTGCCAGGCTAGGTGTTTTGGAAGCAGGTTGGATGCATGGATATTTGATGTAAAGCTGTGGGTGGGTTGTTTTTTTTTTTTTTTTCCCTCTCTAAAATTCTTTTCCCACTTTGGTTAGAAGCTGATTTAGGTGTGAAGCCAAGTTCTCTTTCAGAAGTGAGTAACTTAAATATTCTTGTGCAAGTCTACAAATTGTTACTAGTATTGGTGCCTAATCCCTTTTGGAGTTCAGTGAGGCTCTTTATTGTTGTGGTAATGATTGCAATTTTACTTGAAATGTGATTTTGTTAATTTTGAATTTCCTGGGTTTTATCCAATGATTTTTGGTTCATGACACATTTGAGAACTGTGTGCTAGTGATCTGGGTTATCAGAATCCATTTTTCAATAATCATATGTAAGAGCTTTTTAAAATTCTGCACGGGAGTAAAGACTTGTTTCCAGCCTGCAGTGTGGCTTTAATACTGTCTAGCTACTCAACTGTGGAACTAATTTGTAATTAATGTCCATATAGTTCATAGCAAAGGGACTAATGATGAGTAGACTAATTATTCTAAAATGTTGGCAATAGTTTTTTTTTTTTTAATGGAGATTTGTATCTGTTTTAAATGGTCGTTGCTTTATAGGCAGGAAGCAATAAACCTGCTGTGAGCAGTCATCTGAGCTACTTCTGTACCTTCAGGCTAGAATTTTGTTGATACTGAGCGTGGTCATGCATAGGCATATGGTAAAATTTAAATGCCTAAGTTCTGTGCAGATTATAAACAGAAAATAAATCAATATGAAGAAATACATTTATTCTCTAAGTTTTTCAATAAAAATTATTGTTCTTGCACCTACTTAAACTTAAATGCATGAGGCTGAATTTCTCTTGCTCAGGCAAAATCCTTAGCTGAAGTGCTTCTCTAAACCTATCTTAGACAGCAATTTTAATGGGCATTGGAGACTATTCACATGAGTTTCTTCCTCCAGAAAGTTCTTAAATAAGTATGAAAAATAAAAAAGCTCCAATTGAAGCAAATGCTTCATATTTGGAATTCGTAATTAAAAATAAACAAGACTTTTCTTTGGTGGCTGAAAGCTTTTGTTTTTCCTGGAATGTGAATTTAAGAAAACTGCCTATACTAAGAAATTAGAAAATTCAGTCATCCTTTTAGGATCTTATCTATGCTCATGTCCTTTGTAATTCCCCTTTCTAGTTTCTTTTAACCAACTGCTTCTTCCACATTGAATTCCCCACTCTTTGGGGGAGTCTTCATTGTCTTTAACCAAAGTGTCACTGTTAGTACCAGGAGAGGGCATCAAAGAGCAGTGACAACTGTGTGTCTGCATGGGATCCTTTTTAATTGCAGACACTAATGTTATTCCTCTTAATTACCTTTACTGATGAAGAATAAACTTTCCTGTTACTGCAGCTCTTGGAAGAGTGGCTGTACACATAACATGAAAATCTCTCTTCATGAATAATTAAACCCTAATTCTGAGTGATCCTTTATTAATGGATAATATATGTCCCTAGAGATTGTCACAACTGAGGTTTAATTGTTCTAGCTAGAGAATATTTAGATTAAGTTGTCTGTTTTTTATTTTTTTTAGCCTGCCTATTTAGGAACAGACAATAGGCTGCAATAATTTAACTGCATCTTGTCTCCATTTTAATTTCATGGAATGTACTATTAACTCATATTATTGGTTGTCCTCCACCTTCTCCGATGTATTAACTAACTGAATGCACCAGAATTTTGCATTGCAGTGATGTTTTCATCTGTTGTGTAATATACTCCAATCGTGTGTCTTTATGGATGCTCTTGGCTCCTGGGCTTCCCTGGGAATTGGGGATAGTCAGCTGCTCTTCAAAGGGTTGACCTTGCAGTTCATTTGCATGCCAAACTTGGAAGCTAAACTGAAGTGAAAAGAAACCTCTGGGTTGCCTGAGACCTGTAGAATTTTCTGCACCATGAGCAGAGCTTTGAATCAGCTGTGAGACTGAGATCTGGGGGTCTTGAACTGAGATAAAAACTCTAAAAATGCCTTTAGAACTCTTGATCTATAGTTGTCAAACTCAGAGCCAGATGTCAAACTAACATTCTGAACATGCTCATATTTAAATTCCTAAATACAATTTAACTTATGGCCTGTTTTTTAAAATACATTTTTCTGAGCTTGAGGGTGATATGCGTTTAACAGCTTGTCTTGTATCCTCTAACTGATGCTCCCTGGATTCCACCTTCCAGCCAGGTCTGAGTGGTCTGAACACTTAAACAGCCAGGCAGCAGTTTTGCAGTTCTTACCTTAAGCAGTTCCATTAGGGATGGACCAAGGCTGGGAGCTCCTTTGGTGAAATGCCCACCATGCAGCCCTGCAGAGGTTGAAGGGTAGTTTCAAAAATGTATTTCTACTCTCTGTCCTTGAGCAGGTGAATCAATTGAGGACAAGTGCTTGGAGAAAACCCTCCTCTGGGCACCTGGAAGGGAGTTGAGACCTAGCCCCTGGTCATGCCCCCAGCCCTGTGAAATCCTCCCAGCCAGGCAGCAGCAGCACGTTGCATTTCTGCAGCTACAGAGCTCCTCTGCTTCCCTGTGCTTGCTAAGGACGACTTCTGCCATCTCGTGCAGCCGAGATGATCTCTGCTAATGCACTTCCCTAATGGTTTTTATACTAGCTGGAGTAAGCTGATCGTCCTTCCTTCTTTCATATTAGTGTTAAATTACATCGCTTCATGCTGCTGGGTAATTATTCCCAATACCAGGAGTAAATATCTAGATTAATTCCTATTCCTCAAAGCACTGAGGCTATTGGAAGGGGAAAAAAAAAACCCACACTACAGATGCTGCTTTCCATGTTAAGAATTAAAATCAATGGCACCATAGCCCACACCTTGGCTGTGTGCATCTTTAGTCTGAAATAAGAAGACAAAATATTTGGCTCTCAGCCTGATAGATTATAGCTGTGTCTGTACCTCATCTTTAAACCAGGAGCGGCTCCTCCTTCCCTTGCCTCCTGTCCCCTTTTTCCTGTCACCTGAAATGTCTATGGTAGTTTGATCTAACCTAGGCTGAGCAATAGCACTGGCCATGAATCCTTTTGTAAGGATCTACTAAAATATTCCTGGCCACAAGCTGCATGAAATATTGCAGAGCACCTGTGGAAGGGGATTGAATTAACCCCTCCTGATTTGTTTCGTCTATTAATCTTTACACTGGGCACATACATCAAGAGCGTATAGTTCATACCGGGTGGCAGAAATGCTAAAAAATGGGAAGAAAATTAGAAGTTGAGCTGGACTGAATTTTTATGAAGAGCAAAGTCAGACATGAATATTTACTTGTTCTTTTATACAGAGCTTGAGCATGGCCCAAACCTTGAATGGCTCCATGGGATCAGCAATCCTCTTGTCAGGCTTAAACCTCAACTTTTGCTGGAAAGTTGGAGGAAGATGCCCACAGATGGCTTTACCTAGGGCAGTGCTAAAGGTGTCCAGGGGTCCTGCCAAAGTAGAACCAGTAGATTATGATAAGAGCTGTGGAATTTATTGGGTATTTATGCTGCTGGTTAAAGAGGGAGGAGGCATTTTGCCTGTCTCAGGAAAAGCCTTGCAGGTGTCACTCAGTTGCTGGAGTCCTTCCTCCAGCTCTTCCTGAATCCTTAGTGCAGATCCCAGTGGTGCTCCTGACTGCTGAGAGCAAAGGTAAATACCGAGTCCACTGAGAATGGCAGTCATGGTTGCAATGATACCCCTCTTCAGTGACAAACTGAGGTAGATGCACTGGATCTAGGGGCCTCCTTCATAGGTGCAAGGGCTCTAGGACATTTTGTTGCTGCTCTGTGTCCTTTGCAAGGATTTTTGTGTGATTTATCTGGATCTTGGGGAGAGTGGAAGCTTCAGCTCTACTTCTGAGCACACTGTAGCCTGAAATATTCAGGCTTGTGCAGACTGATACCTCATCAAGGTAATGGGGTTATGCTGAGTACGGGGGAGGAAGGTAATCCTCAGAATGGCTGGGTTTCCCTGAAGAGGGGGAGAGTCTTCCTGCTGTTTCCAGATTGACTAAGCCACGTGGTATACTTGGCTTTTTTAGTATGAGTAATAGTGTGCATATTGAGTATAAATCACTGTTTTAAAGATTGTGGGACTAGGCAAAGCTCATTATCCTCCTTGGAATTGCAGAATAAGGCTTCACCAGTGAGGAGTCTGACTGTTACTTGTAGGTTAACAGTCTGAGCACAAGGCAGTACTGGTGCTCACAAACACCCCAAAACATCAAATTGGAGTAGATGTGGCCTGAACTGTGAAGACCTGAGTCTCTAGTCCTGGTGTATACCTAACTGCAGCCTTAGGGCAGAGTAATCTGCTTTCTGTATGCCTGTTTTCAGAAATGTGTACAACTCATTAGGCTTTATCTACCTCTTAAGCCTTTTGTCCTTTTATTCTTCGTGCAGAGTTCATTGCTCATTGACTTCATGAAAGCTTCATGCTCAAACTGGCCATGTGTTGTCTGATTATCCAAACTACCTGTGCAACTCCCATGTGTTTTTACCCATCCTGGTTGCTTATTACTGTTCCCTAATGAGGCCATGCTAATGTCCCATTAATCCCTCCCCATATGAGTGTCCCTGGTCCTGTCCTCATACTTTTATTGTGAGATGCTCCCTTAAGTCATTCCCTTCATCAACATCCTTTGATTGCCAGTAATACTTAATCATTCTTCCCTATATATGCATGCAGGTGGGATTGCATGTGTAATCCAGAAATGACATCTGCTGAATTTCCAACTTACAGCTCTCCAAAGCAGAATTATTCCTAGCTTCAGACTACTGAATGTGCTCCCGCAGCCCATGTCTGTGCCTGCTGCATGTACAGAGAGCTGTACTGGACCTTGTCCGAGGCGTGGGGTGCTCCTGTGTCCCCCAGAGCAGCAGTCCTAGGAAGACCTGGGGTCTTGGATTGCAGTGGTGGATGTGCTGGGAGGTAATTGCAGATCATGAGCACTTCTGCAGCAGAACTTAGTATTAGTCCTGACATTTCTAACTAAACAGGACAATTGTCTGTAACTGGAGATTGTAATAAATTGTGTGTGTGGGAAGGATGCATGGTAAAAAAGAAACCTGCTAATCTTAAGGTCAATATATCTATAATATATCAATATAGTGTGGAGGTCCTATCCACTTAGATGGGGATGAAGGGCAAAGTAGCTGTAGGACATGCCCCACTACCTGGGGAGCTACGACTGAGATGAGAGCTGCCTGAGCACCCGACTGCATCCTGGCAAACTGGTGCCCACGTTCTGCCTTGTGTTAATGTGGCTGCAGTTGCACCAGCCCTGCCATGTGGTGAGTGACTGGGCTCCCATCTCCTCATGTGAACTGAGTTACCAGCACAAGGGTATCTCCCTTTGAAGGGAAGGTGATGGTGAGGGAGGCTGGGCTGGTATCTGGGAATTGTTCTCTGCAGCTTTATTTTTTGTCCTTGGGAGGCTGACTGGGGAGCTAACCTCTTTAGTTGGTTGAAAATCACGTTGCATTGGAAAACAAATGTCTGGATATTCTTTGTGCTATCCTGAGGGAAGGAAAGTCAATTAGGTAGTAATAAAATTGGAGCACTTTGATCAGTGTGGCATGAAACAAGAGCTACCAGAGGTATGTCTGACAGTGTCACACCAGCAATGCTGACAATGTGGCACTGGAGGCACGAGCCTTTGAGGTGGGGACGGATGGGATAACATTGCTAGTCTGGTGCTGATCCAGCTCACTGTATCAAAGCACATTCTAGGTTTGACACAGGAGAAGGCTGCTCTGCAATCCCCTTGTGCAGACAGTCCTGCAGCGTGCATGCAGGCAGCCTGCAAGCTCACTGTAAGACTATTTTGAGTATGTTGCCCTTGGGTTTAGTTTCACGGATAATTTTAGAAAGCGTATGTCTGGCTCTAATTTCCCCATTATTGCTGCTATTCCATGTGTCAGACAGCATCAGCCCTCTCCTGATGAAACTTTCTCATCATCGTTCCTGACACTTGATACTCTCGCTCCAGTGGTGCTACTTTTAGTTGGTGGGAAAGTTGCAGTGCTCACGTTACACTTTCTGATGTGCACGTGGTAATGAATGTGGCAGTGTTCTTGTATGTTCATTACTTCTTGCCTATTTATATTATAGAAAAGCCATAGCCACACATCAGAACATGACTCTAATGGGCTTCTGGAAGCTTCAAACTCAGTTAAAAGCTTGCAAATGTTGTTTTAGTGTCATAGTAGGCAAAATGACTCTTGGTATCTCCATGCTCTTGATTCTAGTTGCTCACAGCCCATGGGAATGCATTAATGCTCATGTCTTTTCAGTAATAACTAATCAAACACTTAGTATTTCAGCGTGTGGTTTCTCCCTGTCAAGGCCTCTTGCCTCACAATGTTGACATGACCGTGGCTTCCGTAGCAACAGCGGGGTTCTGCTGACACTCCTAGTGGTCCATCTAGGCTGAGTTGGGAGCCAGGGGAGTTTGGAGGAGGCAGCACAGGACCCTTCGGACATTAAAGACAACAGCAGGCAGCCCCAGAGAAGTATCTACTTTAACTACTTTTGATATTGGATTTAAAGAAGTTCCTTAGCTACCTATCGCTGTAACTACCGGCAGAGCTGGGGCAACAGTGATCCGTCACATCTCGTTCTTCCAGACTTTATCTGACTTAACTGTGAGTAAACCTTTTCATGCTGAATATGTGCATCAAGCTGAATTGTATGTGAAGCTTCAGCAAATGGTTTACCTATCCTGCTCGAAGGTGTTGTGATAAAGACGGTCTTTAAATTGGCCTTTGTAAAGGTCTAAGACCTATTTCTGAGCTATGGGCTATCATTTCCAATACAAAAGTACTCTGGTTTGAGGGGTTGGCCTCTGTTCATTTATGAAAAGCTATCCCAATCTGATCAAGTGATGGGGCTTTATATATTCTGTTCTTGCAGGCTCTGTAAAGAAGAGTTTGGTAGCTCTTTCCTGGTCTCTCCGCTTAGCTTCTGGGATGCCCAGGCAGTTCCCTGGAACTGCAGCCTTCTGCTGCAGTGGTGAGGGATACACGAAGTGGGAGCAAATCTCCTATGTCCTTCCCACGGCTGCCTCCAGGGCATGGTGTGGCTGAGGAGGTAGGAGTCTGCTCTGGATGAAAGGTTCCCCCACCTGTGACAAACTGGAGTGATCAGCACATTACTCCAATTTCTTTAATTTCTTTTAAAGAAAGCCCCCAAAATGGTGCATGCACACAGAAATGAGGAGGTCTTGAAGGGAAGTGTGACACGATGGGATGATGGAACAAGTGTTGCCTGGGGAGCCTCCCATGACCCTGGGTGATGGGACCACTGGGGCCTTTTCAACCTGGATCTTCACCTCTTTTGCAGCACCTGGACTGTGCTCAGGGAGTGAAAGGCTGCTGTGCAGCACTGAGGCCCTCTGGATCTGATTCTCAGTGCTTGGAAATGTCAAAACAGGAGTAAAAGATGAAGTAGAGGATTGCAAGAAGCAAAAATAAGGTTTGTAGAGGAGCCATTTGAGCCTTATTTCAAATGTTATCTCTGCCCAGCAGAGGTTTCTGTGAGAAGGAGCCTTCTCAGTGGCATCTATCTTTATTTTTGGAGTCTGATTTGCTTAGTGCCAGAGCCCTTACCACAGCTTCCTAAGTAGCTCTATATATATTGACTATGTCAAGACTGAAATATAGGAAGAGTTTTGAAAATTCAGCTTTTGTTGGCCAAGATGGTCTGAAGTGCCCTATCTTAGGTGCCACATCTGTGTGGTGTTCATATCATAAAAATGCCTCTTTTTTCCAGTTTTACTGTGAAAAGATGTTCATTAATGTTTGAAGTGCTTAGATGCAAGAGCGCTGAGTTATCACAAGAGACCATAAAGATTTTTTCAGTTCATGCTTTGAGCTTTATGCTGTAAACAGGACCTTTAGGGTAAGCATTGGTCACAGAAGATAAAACCTCAATGAATACTTTCTATTTTGTGTATTGAATGAGGCAGGGAATTTCTGGAAAGAAATAGGATGTGATCATATAATTAGAGTGTATCATAATGTAAGCTCTTCAGGAAGCAGCGCAAAGGCTGACCAGGCTTCTGAACTTTTGAGCACTTGATTTTGCAGCCTTGATCACATTCCCAGTGGTTTTGTGCTGTATAATATCCAATGCTGAAATAGCTGTAGTTGCCAGGTTCAACCTTTTCATTGTTAGCATCCTTGTGCTAGTGGAATATGTGATACCTTTATAGCAAGATTAAAAGAGCAAGGGAGCCATTTCCAGAAGAGAGGGATGATTTTAAGGACTTTTTGATGGGACTGCACCTCATTCCTTAAATGTTTCTGAAAAAAAATTAAATATTAAATATTCTTGGGGCCTTGTTTGCAAACTGCAGAGTTTCTGCATTATGTAGCAATTAATGACAATAACACAGTGAGCTTGAGGGTATCCCAGCATCGCCTGCTGATCAGCTGCAGTGATGGAAGATGAGGAAGGGGTTACAGAGGCTTTGCAGCTGAGCAGTGTGGTTTGTGCAGCACACCCCAGTGAGGGATGCTGCAGGAACCCATGAGATGGGACATGAGGAATAGGGAGTCTGAGTTGACAAAGTGGGGCCAGGTCCTCTGTCCTTGCTTCAGCTCGGATGCTCTGAAACTGCAGCCAGCAGCCCAAACCCTGCTTGGATGCTGCTTGGGTCTGGGAGCCTGCTTTGAAGTTCTGGGGGTTGTAGATAGGAGACGGTTTCAGCTCCTATGCAGGAGTCCAGGAGGGTGGTCACGTTCAGTAGGGTTGGCTTGAAAGACCTAGTGTGCCCTGCACCAGGGTGGCCTCCCTGCTGGGGCAGAGGGGATGGCCAGCGGGTTCACCAGGGCTGTGCGCCTCAGTGAAGGAGAGAAATGTTTCTAATTTTGCTTGCCCCTCTTGGAATAGCCAGTATGGTTTGGAAAAATTTCAAGCATGTCTGAAGGGAGATTGCTGCAACAGGAGGTTTATACTTTGAATCCTCTAAAGATATATTGCAAGTAGATTTTTCTAAATGTCATTGGTGCTCATATATGGATGAAAATCCCTCTCAGACATTACGAAGAAAAGCTTGCTAGAGTTCTTAAACAACTCGCACTGGCAATATTGCAACTGCAGGAAGCATGTTATTTCTAATGCTTTCATTTGCTCCCTTTGACTTTGTCTCATGTTGCAGCCTAATGCAGCTCTCAATCTAATTCTCAGCTTTTGTCTTCAGAGACTCTGTGCTTTTCCAGCCCTGGGTACTTCACTGCTGTTCTCGAGCCATAATTAGTATCCTGTAATACATGGTAATAGGATGAGTCACATCACTGACTAGTCCTCAGTGATAGCATCCCTCAGGGTTGTGTTGCTGCCTTGCTGTGCTCTCTAGGTGCCAGGGCCACAGAGCTTTTGAGACTTTATGTTGTTGTGTTGCCTTAAGATATTGCAATATGCTTTTGTCTGACTGTAAATGAAACTAATAGTGCAGGTCAGGATTAATTTTGTTGAAGTCTGGAATGCAAAACTGTTTTAAGTAATGAGGTGTGCTACTTGCATGCTGTTAGGGTGTGTTATAGCTGCTGGGCACAGGTCCTGGTGGAGGGGGCAGATGGTGCTGCTGACCTGGCTCTTTGGTCCTGCAAGGTGTAAGGGAGGCTCCAGCCTCCCTTGTGTGTCGGGTCCCCCTGCTGAGGGGGGCACAAGGTTACCTGGAGGTGCTCTGTGAGACCAGGATGCTGCCTGCGTTGGGAGTGCAGCCTGGGGGAAAATGGTCTTTTTTGTCAGTTTTTTGATTATACTTCTCAGAAGTGAATATAGCAAAGTAGGGATGAATCTGTCATGACCAGAAAGGTGTGCAGAGAAGCTGAGCAAAAGATATGATCCGTGAAATGGGATCTGCTTCTCATCTACTCTTTGCCCCTGTTATTGGAGCAGTCTTGATGCTCTGGGTTTTCCTCATCTTTTGCAAGTTTTGAATTAAGATGCCTTACTTGGCTTCAACCAATTAAGAGCAATAACACTTGAATCAAGAACTCTTGCTTTTGTTATGGAAGTTTGTATTTCTCATTAGACTGAAAATATCTAATAGCTTTATTTTACAAAATTGGTCTTGTTGAATTCTTTCCTGACTTGGACTTCCTAATAATCTTGTATAGATGCCTTATGGTTTTATGTGGCTAGAAAGAAGGCTTGGCACTATAACTGGCATAGGAAAGACATTGCCGCAGAGAAGCTGCAATATTGTTTTTTTTTCTGCCAAGACATGATTTAAAAAAGAAAAAAGACAAAGAAAACGCAACTTACCAACTCAGTAACTTAGTTGTCCTTTTAAAAGTGCAGATGTTGGGAAGAGCTTTTGGAGGGATGTCTTAATAGTTCTGCACAGTATAGGGACTGCAGAAGAGCTGTATGCAAGCTACTGAACACTTTGCTTGTTTGTCATCTCAATTATTCTGTATTTGGTATTTGTACCAGGATCTTGATAACTCTGAACTGGGTATACTTGAAAGTCTGTCAGCCGTCCATCTGGAAACCTGACCTGAAGTCTGGTGTGATGCCCAAAAATCTCATACCATGAGTTTTCCTTTTTCACAAAGAGTGAAAAGGAAGTAAGAACAGGGGAATCTCTGGTTCTGTTATACACGATATAATAACTGAAAAGAGCTTCCTAGAGCCTTTTGATTCAGTTTCTTCCAGGGGAGGCTCTGTGATGGCACCCACGAACTTCATGAGGCCTTCCCCAGAATTCTGGGGTTTACAGAGGAATTGAGGTGTTGGACCATGCTGCTGTTGCTGCTCCTGTGCAGCAGGATGGCTTCCAGGATCAGCTCTGCTTTGCTGTGTGATTCTGGTCACAGGTCAGCGCTACCGGGGTGCAGAGGTGACTGGGGTCAGCACTAGGCAGCGGTGTCCTGTGGTGTCCTGTGCCCCTTCTGTGGTCCCAGTGTGGGACCTCCCCACCAAAACTGAGCTGCAAGGGAGGGATTCATTAAAACCTTGCAGGAAGGTGACGGACATGAGAATCAGGGTTCATAGGTGTTAACCTTTAGTGGGTAAAAATTCGGTTGTTGGAGGAAAGTTATATGGGTCACTGGAAAGTTTTGTTGCTTTTGCTGGTGCTAATATTTGCAAGTCTGGAATTCACAACTGCATTATTCCCTGGTGTGAAGCTGATCACCTGGGGTGCAGAAATCCAATGTGTCAACAGAAAGGGGTTCCTTTTTTCAGTATAAACACTGTTTACCAGTCAGTGTCTGACAGGTTTTTACCAGTAAGTATCAGCTGAAACCAACTGCTAGCAAGCACATGACTCACTGCAGGCTGCTCTGACTTGAGAAAAATGTTATTTGCTGCGGGAATCTTGAGGTGAAGGAGCACTGTGGGGGCTAAAGAAGAGTAGGTGCTTTTGAGGTAGTCAGGGAGTCCCCTGACTATATTTTAAGCAAAGGCAATATGAGAGGAAAAGTGTGCAAAAAGTTGAGGTAGTCAGGGAGTCCCCTGACTATTTTAAGCAAAGGCAATATGAGAGCAAAAGTGTGCAAAAAGGGATAAGACTTGGGAAGAGCCCTGACAGGAACTGATGGGGCCTGCAGCTGGTGCGGCTTGAGCCTTGTCTTGTCACTGTGCGTGCAGGGGAGATGGTTGTTGGTGCCTGGAAAGGGACACAACAGGTTTGTGGTTCTCTAAGGGGAACCAGACCCACCTAGTGTTTCCTTGCTCTGGAAAACACATGAGAGATCACGTGTTATTCCCAACTTAATACTTCAGGATTATGCTTGGAATTTAATAGTAAGAATCCTCCTAGTTAAAAGTGAACATCTGAGAATCATTTTTATTCTTAGATTCTCTTGTTCTCAGATTCTGTCTTTTGAGGTCGTCAGGGGGCTACCTCATTTCACCATGCAAATAAGTAACAGCATTTAAGTTGGAAATGAAGGAAGAATTCAAAGAACATCAGTATCTCATAATTTTGTATTAGTTAATAGAAAGCAACGAGGTCTGATGCAGGCTTTTTATTGTGTGTATGTGCAACCAGTTTGTGAGGTCAAAACAACCACCAAGTTAGTAGCGTCAGAATGTCACCATTAAGTCCACGTTCTGGGACATTACTGTTTTGTAGGGACTTGGTGATCTAGGAGTTTGTTAGAACTGGACCTTCTTTTCCAGGCTGTCTCCCTGCGGAAGCTTGGAGATAGCCCTCAACGCAGTTGGGAAATGTGTGGAGGGCAGTGCTGCGGACTGCTCCCCAGCAGTGGGGCTGAGCTCTGCAGGGACACCAGGACACGCGTTCCTGTGGCCGCTTGCAGGCCTCCTTGTGCCAAGCAGGACTATCCCAGAAATGTATCTGCTCCGTGATGGCGATTGCAAAGGGATCTCTTCATGTCTTACAAGATAATGTACAAACAGCTTGGAGGTTTGAGCCGTCCTGTGTAATACTAGCAAGAGTCACAAGATGGGGCTGCACTAGTTAGTCACCCAAACTCAGTACCACTGAATGAAGGGGCCGTGGGGACGCAATGGCTCTGCCCTCCTTGGAAGGGGAGCACACCCCTGGGGAAGTGCGAGGAGCAGCGACTCTTCCAACCTCTGGTTTGTGTGAATATGGCCCTGATAAAAGCGTTCCCCGAGGCAAAACCCCCCAACAGCTCATGCTGCCTGGGCTGGGAGTTTCCTTTCCCTTTTTGGCCCCCTAATGCAATGTCTCTGCAGGCTTTTCCTTCATTAGTCCTAGGCGGAGGGCAGGAGGGTATTCCTATGGGATGCCTTAAAGTGAGCAGAGGCTCCTCTCCACCCTGCTTGGGAAGGGGTTAAAAGCCTGCTGAGCTGGGTGTTCAACAACTTTAGTTATGTCTTCTCTTGAAAATTTATAAAATGTTACTTTAAATAAACCCTCATTCCTTCATGCTGCCTGTTAAGTGCAAACAATGAGGACTTTCACTTCAGGTACTGCATGCCTTGAAAAGGCTGAAGATTTTTTTGACCCGAAACACCTAATTTAGACTCTGTGGGTCTCTGCTATGCAATAAGCTCATTGCTACAGAGCTCAGAAATCTGTATTTTAAAATTGCATTAAAATAGCAGATGTTAAAAATATGCAGCTTGGGAGAAGGAAAGCTCCCCCTTCCAAAGCACATAATAGATAACATTAATATGTGACATCTGAGACTGCCTTTGTGCAGTTGTACATTTCATGGTATCTGGACTAAGTGATGATAAAGCAACTAAATTGGATGTGGCTTGGAAGACTTTTGTCTGCATCTGTAATTCATCTGTTTTTTTCACTGAGGCAGGAGCAGTGAGTGCTCCAAGAGCACTGAGCAGCAGGGCAGGTCCCACTCAGGGGTGGTGTAAGGGGAGCTGCAGGCCACCTGAGTGTGACCCAGCTCTCTGCCTATATTGACATGAACAGGTAAGGACACCAACCTGAAGCAGAGAACAAGCTGATTGTGATTGCAGCTCACTGAAAACAAAACAAATTGTCTGAGGCAGATGAGTGCTAGTGGGCACTTAAATTCCATCACTTGATGCATCATGTTCTCTAACTTGCAGAATTCCTTACATGAGGAAGTACAGTTTACTGCAGACTTCATAGCCATGAAGAGTAGATGCTAAGATTTTAACAGCTACTGCGTTTGTATGTGTATATATGTGAGTAATTCCCCTAAATGTTGCTAAGTGGTTCTTTACAAAAAGAAATGAGGCAACTTGTATCTTTGGGTTCTCTTGAAGAATAGTCAGCAATCCCCATGGGCTGGGCGGTCAACATTTCACCTCTTAAAAAAGCAGAGGAGGACAAGGCTATCTAAAACTTTTGGAATCTCAAATACTATATAGAGGAGGTTTGAGTAAGAGGAAATGCTCGATGGAAAGCGGGAGGGGCTGCAGAAATTGGATCGTGTGCTGTCTTGGTTTATTAGCTTGGGACCACTGGAATTCCAGGCTTCTGTCATGGGCATGAGTCATACTTACGTGTGGTTAGAGCAGAAAAAAGATGCAGACGACTGCAGAAAATAATGCTTATATAATGCTCACTTAGAAACATGTTCTTTCCAATTGTTAAATTGCTTGAATGTTGGGTTGAGAAACCTGAACGTTCTTCAGTTCTCCACAAATATGTATGGATGGCTCCAGATAAGCTCAAGATCTGTGTGTGTGCTTTTCATTATTTTGTTTTTCTTGTTACCAACTCCAATGGAAGCTTGATGGTTGATGCTCTTCTGAGGAGAAGAGATTCCTTCTGTCCCTCTGAAGCCAGTACAGTTGTGCCAGTAGAAATGAAGAATTCAACTTGTAGTTCTTTAAAGTGTATCTTAACCCTGGACAGGAATATGTGGCAAAACATGCTGGTATTATATGGATGTACATGTGCTAGTAGTATACCTATATCTAATGTACTTTTCTATTTTTGTCATGTTCTGGCTAGTAGATTCTTGAAGTACATGACCTGGCGTGTTTGAAATAGCTGTTTGTTCCATAAAGCTCAAGTAAAAATATCCTACTAATTTCATTTTCCTGGTAAAACTGATTAATGGAATATTGTGCTTGTAGACTATCAAAGCATTAGATGCTTGCTGACAATTCTCTGTGATGGCTCTGTCAGCCATTATAAAAAGGTTATCTATTACCTGTGTTTTGAAGGAGTCCATTTGACTCCTACTCAGAGTAGAAAAACATACTCATCTGCAACTGACTTCGAGCTCTTAGGGTAACTGCTAAAAGAAGGGGAAAGTGTCAGATATTTGTGCTGCAAATCTGGCCACCTGTTGATTTTGGCTGAGTTGTCGGGTGCACAGTCAGATGTGCAACATCCTTTCTTTAATGGTGTCTTCTCAGTGGTAGTAGTGCACAGTTTATCTTTTGGTGTAAACTTTGCAAGGACTCGGTTATCCTATGGTCTGGGGAAAAATTCCATGTGGTCTGATCTGATGGAAGGGCAAGGTATTGAGATGGCACTGCTCACTAGCTGAGGATTTCTCAACTGCTCACTGCATAGCTGCTATGTAGTTTAAGAATGTAGATGCTATCATCTAAATTCAGCCAGTTTTTTATAGCATTAAAAACACCACAGTGTTTTACTGAGTGCTTTTACCAGCTTAATATGATAAAGCTTTACTAGGGATATTATAAGGTCAATAGGTTCATGTTTTGGGTGTTGCATATTCTTAGGGTGGTACTAATGCTTCCAGGTACAGCTGTAAGAAGCCTAGGATGCATTTAATACCGGCATGGGTTTTCTGCAGAATAAAGAAATAGCCCTCCCATGGGAGAAGGAAAGCCTTGGGACAAAAATGCCACTCTAAGAGCAGAGTGCAGTATGGAAACTATACTGGGCATAGGTTATCACTTCTAGGGAATGTAGCTTCAAGTTTGAGTTAGTACAAATGATTCCTTTTCCAATCTGACCCCTTTTCCCCTCCATAAATAGTGTACTCCTTGCTACCAGCTGTAGTTAGGGCTCAGTTTGAGTGGTCAGACTGAAGAACACAACCCACAACTCCCACTGCAACTGATCCTTGAAAGGGGTTAGGTGTTGTGATGTTCTGCATATGAAGAGGGTCAAGATGAGGAATCAGACATGTACCTTAGGAGTGGGACACAGTCATGGAGCTGGTACCAGGAACACTGGTGGGTAACTCATATGTAGCTTTTGCAGCCAACCTACCCCTGCTGTGCAGTGGAGGGTGACGGGGGAAAGGCAAAGTCACTTCCTGGGACACTGCAATACCTAGCCCGAAGAGAAGGTAGCCTTAATTGTGCAAAGCTGAGAGCTAAGCATTGAGCTGTTATCTTTGAAAATGAAGGTGAAGACAGTTCATGTTTATAGTGCTCATAAAATGCTTGGCAAATTATGTTCACTAAAACATGAACTATCTTAGCAATTGCTCTTTTTTAATACAGTAACTAGGGGAATTATTCATGGACACTTAGTTTTAAACTGGCACAAAATATTGCATCTCATCACTGAGGAGTTCAGCTAGTTCCTCATTACAATAATAAAGATTTAGAATCACATTAACTTAGTGTTATATAGAAACTGTAGGCTGAGATGCTATTTCAGTCCTTTAGGATTAGGTTGTACAGAAGGGATTCCATAGTTTTAGATGCACTGCATTAAATCTCATACACATGACAGTAAAAAAGACAGTTTCTGAGCACTTGGGTCAAGAAATATTCAGGCTTACAGTGGCAATTCTCTGCACAGCAGTTGATATAAAAGCTGTCCATGAGACAGGCTTGCAGTGCTGTAATTAGGGCTACAGTTGAAGATCTTGCTCAGTAAAGAACATAGGTTATGTAAAAGGTGGGAGAAATAAAGCTAAATAAAAGCTTTGCTTCTCTGCAAGTGTGCAAGGATATCAAAGGGACTCTGTTCTTGGAAGTTTCCCTTTTACCAAGGGAGCAATATTGGAACCAAGGGAGCAATATTGGAACCAAATTTCAAGTGCTCATCTCCCTGTGACATGTTAAGATGAATTTCTAGTTCTCTGGGGTTTTAGTGAGGAACAAGATTTGATAAAGGTAGTGAGTGATGCAGGGCTTATAGCTAGAGTTGATTTTTTTTTTTTTTTTTTTTTTAACGTCAGTAGCAACTTGGCTTTTGTTGCTCTAAGCTGTTCCCTGATACATTGCAGAGTGGTACAGCTGCTGGACACACCACTTTGTCAGTGGCAATAAACCTGCTCTATAGTTTCAAAACTATGCCTTCAAGGGCACTGAAACAAATCTGGTAAGGGAAAGCCACATCCATTACTCCAATGTGACCAGGAGAAGTGATATGTTAGGAATCTACCACAATTTGTCCAATTTACACTGGACAGAGGCTAAAGTCACTTTGTGAAGCTTCTTCAAGTGTGTTTTTGAGGGGCAAAAGTTATAGTAATGCTCCTCTGCCCTTGCAGGAGATTTTCCAATCTGCAGAAGTTTAAATTTAAACATTATTTTTCATCTTTGACACTAATATCTATTTTATCTTTTTCCTAATCTTAATGAGAATTTTTATCTTAATAAGATATCTTAATAAGAATATCTTTCCAAGTTTAATGAGTAGGGCTAATTTGCCACTTTGATATCAGTTTTCATGGATGTATTATGCAACAAAGCACTAGGTGAGCACCAAAAATATCCCAATTTCTGTTTGTAAAGGCACATGTAAAGAATCAGCAACAGGGGTTGACTACAGAAAAAGATCCCAAGTAGAAGATTCTAATCTGGTATCTATTCTGTAAATGTTTCATTCTTCTGTTATTTTCTTATGCTGACTGCCAGCTGATATAAGATAAAGAATGGAAAGGGAAAGGATCCTACCTACCCCAGGTTTTCAGGAACAAGGGAACTAAAGTAAGCATTTTTGCACTCAAATTGTTATCAAATATCTTCTAAATAGTATTTTGTGTAGAATGAAGTTTTTATTGCTGATTAATTGCACAATAAGTAGGACAAAGTGGTCTTGGGAAACTATGATGTTTGCGCATTGGCTTTCTTCTTGCGTTCTGTCCTCCATGTCCTTACTCGGAGGAGTTTTGAGGCATCTAGCATGGAATTTTTTAAAAGTGAGCCAGACTCCCCTAAGGAAAATTCCCACCTAGACTTAGTCCAGCTGCAACTTTAGAACCCTGTCAAGTCACAGCTTTTCTTAGGAAAGCAGGACAATATTGCCAAGGATATTTTGGATCCCTGAAACAAGATTTACTGTGGCTCCAGCAAGCAAACACATGGTTACAGAATGGTTACATTAGCCTTAAGGCAAACTGATGTAGAAGAGAATCTAAGCATGAAATGAAGTTTAAAACTTCTTGCTGAAAATAACTGGTAAAGTGAGGAGGAATAGCCTATAAATTACTGGACATGTCAAAACACTTTTCTTCACTCAGGTCTTTTCTTTCTGCTACAGTTCATGCTGACTTTCCTCAACAATTCTGATGACTTGCAATTAATTTGTGGACTTTAATGTGATAAGGCTCATGAGGACGTGCCCTATTGAATGAGGGTGTCAGCGCTGGCTACTACATTGAGCTCTGACAAGTTCATGAAGGCTGGTAGTTTGTTTGAGATGACTTCAGTCTTTTTCAAACAACCTTGTCTGCTGTCTAATCCTTTCTCCTAAAAGCTATGAGCAGCTTTTGTAGTCTTAATACCTTTCTTTGCCTGTGTCCTAGGACCTCTCTGCTGTCCGAGTCCTCACAGAAGTGTCCCTCACGCTTCTGTGCAGCCTCTGAGAAATGCCGAGTGCTAGGCAAGCCCTCAAGTATCAT